>CM040118.1:424780636-425032115 GCA_022559845.1 Amorphophallus konjac
AATATCAATGTGCTTAGTCCTAGAGTGGTGAACAAGATTTTTAGTAAGGCAGATGGCACTAGTGTTATCACATAGAAGAGGAATGCATCCCAGATTTATCTGATAATCTGAGAGCTGATGTTTAATCCATAGTACTTGGGCAGCACAATTCCCTGCAGCAACATATTCTGCCTCTGCAGTGGAGAGTGCTACAGTGTGTTACTTTTTAGAGGCCCAAGATACTAGGCAACCACCTAGGAATTGGCAATATCCACTAGTGCTCTTCCTATCTATCCGACACCCAGCATAGTCTGCATCAGTGTAAGCTATAAGCTCTAACTCACACCTAGCAGGGTACCAAAGACCAAGTTCTTGGGTGCCTGACAGATACCTAAAGATCCTTTTCACTGCACTAAAATGAGACTACTTAGGACTAGCCTGAAATCTAGCACATATACATACTGCAAATTGTATATCAGGCCTAGATGTAGTGAGGTACAAAAGGGATCCGATCATACCTCTATACAGCTTTTGATCCACTGGGTTACCTTTCGTATCTTCATCAAGACTTGTGGAGGTACCCATTTGAGCTGCAATGTCCTTGAGGTTTTCGAGCTTGTATTTCTTCAAGAGGTCCCTAATGTATTTGGATTGGGTGATAAAGGTTCCATCTTTGGTTTGAGTCACCTGCAATCCAAGAAAGAGTTTCAGCTCACCTATTGAGCTCATTTCAAACTCTTGTGTCATTAAGTCAGAAAATTCCTTACACATCTTTGGGTTAGTTGAACCAAAAATAATGTCATCCACATAAATCTGATTAATAAGTATGTCAGGGTGACTTACCTTTGTAAACAACCTTTGGTCAATCTCACCTCTCGAGAACTTCTTCTCGGTAAGGAATTTGTCGAGCCTGTCATACCAAGCTCTAGGAGCTTGCTTCAAACCATAGAGAGTTTTATTCAACTTATATACATAAGAAGGGAAATCTGAGCATTCAAAGCCAGGAGGTTGATGGACATAGACATTCTCCTTAATTTCCCCATTGATAAAGGTAGATTTTACGTCCATCTGTTGGAGAGTTATTCCAAGGGAGCATGCATAAGCTAACAAAATTCTGATAGCTTCTATCCTGGCTACAGGGGCAAATGACTCTTCAAAGTCAATTCCGAATTCCTGGTTGTACCCCTGAGTAACAAGTCTAGCTTTATTCTTTACTACATTACCTAGCTCATCAGTTTTATTTCTAAAAACCCATTTAGTTCCAATGACAGTCCCATGATCAGGAGGTGGGACTAGGTGCCACACCTTGTTCCTGTCAAACTAATTAAGCTCCTCGTGCATGGCATTGATCCAATGCACATCCTTTAAGGCATTGTCAATGGACTTGGGTTCTACATGAGAAATCAATGCATATGTATTTAATTCATGCTGAGCTCTAAAGTAGCCTCTGGTCCTAGAGGGTTCATTTAGGTTACCAATGACATTACTTACTGGATGATCTCTTAAAAATATGATATTGATAACTTGGTTATCTTGATCTTCATTTACCTCCCCCTGAACAGCAGGCTCTTCTGCATTGTTTTCTTATGGCTCTTCTTCTTGATCTGATTGGTTTGTCGATTATCTTTCATTCAATATTTCTCCATCATCTTCTTTCCTGCACAGACCATTGTCACATTTAGTCAGGGACTCATCAAAGACTACATGTGGAGATTCTTCAACAGTTTTAGAATTTGAATTGTACACCCTATATGCTCTAGTGGTTTCAGAATATCATAGGAACAAGCCCGGATCACTTTTAGGTTCAAACTTATCAAGATCTCTTTTATCATTAACATGGACAAAATATTTACATCCAAAAACCTTAAAGTGAGCAATTGAAGGTTTCTTACCCTTGAGGATTTCATAGGGTGTTTTCTGAGTGAACGGCCTTACCATGGCTCTATTTATTACATGACATGCAGTATTAACTGCTTCTGCCCAAAATTTTCTTGGTAGGCCACCTTCCACTAGGAGTGTTCGGGCCATCTCCACAAGAGTCCGGTTCCTCCTCTCCACCACTCCATTTTGCTCTGGTGTCCTTGGTGAGGAGAACCGATGAGTAATCCCATTGACCCTGCAAAATTCATCAAATTGTGAATTCTTAAACTCACCTCCATGATCAGATAAAATATTTTCAATTGAATTTTTATTTTTCTGTTTTATTTTCAAATAGAACTCCTAAAATTCTATGAATGCATCATTTTTATGTGTAAGGAAAAAGACCCAAGTATACCTAGAGAAGTCATCAACTAGGACATATCCATATCTCCTCCCTGACAAGCTGACTGATCGTGTGGGTCCAAATAAATCCATATGTATCAGCTCATAAGGTTTAAGGGACATGTTTTCAGTTCTTGATTTAAATGACTTTCTAGTCTGCTTGGACTGTGTACAAGCACCACACACCTTATTTTCCCTCTTGAAAGAAATTTCAGGGAGTCCTCTAACCATGCTATGTTTATTCAATTTATGCAAAATAGTATAGCTGGCATGGCCTAATCTACGATGCCATAAAAATGCTAAATCATCTTTATTTGTAGTGAGGCAAAGATTAGAATGAGCTAAATCATCTAAATCTACCATATAAATGTTATTCACCCTTTTTCCTGAGAATTTAACTACATCAGAATCAGGTTCAAAGATTTTGTAATAATTAGAATCAAATACTACCTTGTGTCCTTTATCATAGAGCTGGCTGATACTAAGTAAGTTATATGCAAGACCATCAACCAGTAGTTCTTCTTCAATGCAACAGGTAGTACACTTACCTACCTTACCTGACCGATGATTTTACCCTTTGTATTTCCTCCGAAGGTGACAAGACCTCCATTCTTCTCAGTCAACATGCAAAATTTGGCCTTGTCTCCTGTCATATGCCTGGAGTAGCCACTATCAAGATACCACATATTGCTCCTGGTTGCCAGGCATACCTGCAATCATAATCAGGTAGAGAATTTTGGAACCCAAAACTGTTTGGGCTCCAAGGTAGAAACAGAACAATTTAAGCAAGACATCAATTGTTTAGGAATCCACATTTGTCTAAACATGGTTGTCTTAGTGGAATTTCTAACATTCTTTTCATCATTTTTCTTTTTCTCAGCACCAACTGATTGAACCTTCTTCTTCTGGTGCTTTGGTTTTTGTTGCGTTCTGGCAATATCTTCATTATAATTATGATTATTTTTGTGCTAGTGCCCAGGCCAATAGGTCCTCAGATAATTGCGGCCCGCAGTAGTCCTAGGCTGACCAAGGAAGACTTGTCTATTTGGACCCCATGTCCTAGATTGACCAACCCAGCTAGCAAATTGAGATCTATGCCAGTGAGTGGGAAAAGGTTGATAGCTAGACCTCCCTTGGACTTGACTCCATCCAGACCTATAGAATGGTTGTACCTATTTCTGAGGATAAGTGTAATAGGTCTGTACCTTGGGCTGGTGAGTATGGCTGTTCTGGCCCCAAGCAGCATTAGATCTCCCTTGCATTTTTGACCCACTAGACATCTGTATAGGTTTGTGTTGGGTATTCTTCTGAACAGGTGATGGTGGTGGAGACTTGGTGGCCCTGCCTTGGGGTTTAGATTTGCTTGGAGGCTGATCCCGAACCTGAGACTTACTTTTGGGTGAAGGGCAGAATCTGCTAGGCTCACCAACCTTCTGTTTACACTTGTCCTTGGCACTGAACATTTTCGAATTAACATGTTTAGCAACAGAATTTTCACTTACCTTTTTTATGAGAGGTCCCTTCTTTTTCTCTGCCACAAATGATATGGTTTTCACGGCAAGGCTTTTCGTGGCAGTTGAGTTGAATCTAAGACCTTCTTTTCTAAAATTCACCTTTGACCCTAACAGAGCATTGAGATTATCTGTGCCTTGGGTCATATTTTCTATTATTTTCCTTTTATCAACATTTTCTTTCTCTAAATTTTCAAATGTTTTCTTTAATTCAGAATTCACACACAAAATAGCTTCATATTTCTCATTTGAAATTTTTGCTTCATTTTCAAACATTTGAACTCTCAGCTTCAAATCATCAATAACATTCTTTAACCATTCATTTTCCTTTCTAGAATCTATTAAAGCATGCTTCAAATCATCAGATTCAGCACATGAAAATTTTAAACTATCATTTTCAGATTGCAGACAGGCAATTTTATCAGACATGGTTTTATCATTCATAAGTGAGTTTACTTTCTTCTTCAAATGCCTGTTCTCCTTTCTAATATCATCCACTTTATCTAGCAAGTCTCCGTAGGCATCCTCCCAATCAGAAATTGTATAGTGCTCAAAGGGAAAGGATACCTCATCGGAGTCTCCTTCTTCTTCTTTGTCACTTTTGGTCATCAGGCAGACATGCTTTTCTTCATCCTCGCTCTCTGAGGTGGTGCTCAGCGTGCCCTCGTCCTCATCGCTCCAAGTACTAATCATGGATTTTCCTTTTCCACCTTTCTTCCTTAGTTTCTCCTTCTGCTTCTGGAGCTCTGGACAATCTGCCTTCATATGCTCGGCCTTCCTGCAGTGATAGCAAACATTAGTATCAGGTTTCTTCGAAGGGTTAGACCTATACCTGTTATGTCGTCAGCCGCTGAATTATCTTCGGCCGAAATTTCTTCCTTCCTTTCTCAAGAATCGCCTGAACTCTCTGGTCAACATAGCAAGTTGGTCTCCATCGATTTTTGACCCAGATAGGCTGCTCTGCTCGCTTGATGATTCACTGTGGCTGGATCTGCTTGTTCTGCTGGAACTAGCCTTCAGCACGATTGGTTTCTTCTTATTCTCGAGCTCCTCAATTTTGGGAAGGTTCATGTCATATGCCATTAGAGAACCTATCAACTCGTCAACTTTCATCGTCTGAAGATCTCTTGACTGCTCGATCACTGTCACCTTTGTGTGCCATACAGGAGTCAGAGACCGCATGATCTTCCTTACAATCTCGTAGTCGGAATAGCTCTTTCCCAAATTCCTCAGACCATTAGTTATGATCGTCAGATGAGCATACATCTCAGTCACGGTCTCACCAGGTTTCATCCGGAATGCTTCATATTCAGAGACCAACATATTCACCTTGGTCTCTCTCACCTGTGATGTCCCTTCGTAGATAACCTCCAGTGTGTCCCACATCTCCTTGGCGGTTTTGCACGATGAAACTCTGGAGAATTCTGTGGGATGAAGTGCGCACTGAATAGAGTTGACGGCACTCCAGTTCAAAGTAGACTTTCTAATTTCCTCTCTCGTCCAAACTGTTGGCCCAGATAGCAATATACACGGACAAGAAGGGGGGGTTGAATTGTCCCCCACACGAAATTACAGATTTTAAAACTTAACTTGCAGATTTAACGAGATTGATGTAAATGAGCTAAACGAGTTGAACAGAAATAAATCTAGTTCACTCAATCTCTCCGAGCACACTCGAATGTGTTGGAATAGGAAAAAGTACAAGCAAGCAACCACAGGACATGGGGATTTTAAGGTGGTTCGGGACCACGACGGGCTCCCAACGTCCACCCCTCACCGAACCGGTGAGGCTTCACTTGCTTCACAACGAAGCACATGGAGAATATACTCCAACACACACGGAGACTACGACACCACAATGATCCAACAGCGGGATCAGTCCACACACACACACACTGCAACACTTGCGGCAATATATGATCACAACTGTACGCAGACGGTTCACCACACACAGAGTTAAAGTTCAGAAATAAAGGATATGTTCAATACATGCTCATGAACCAAGAGTGAATGACTGGAATAGATGGGAAAAGAGTGAAGAAATGAATCCCCATTTGTAGCAAGGGCTGAAAATGATCTTCTTTGATTTTCGGTTCGGAGGGAGGTCGGATGACGGTGATTCAAGCTTCCTCTTGATCCTCTCGTCGATCCGCTCTTCTTTCTCTTCTTCCACAATCTCCAGAAATGCCTTGTTGGAGATGAAATCCTCCTTGCAATAGCCCGTCCTTCCTTTTCCCGCTTTCTTCACCTACAAGATAAGAGAAAGATAGCACATTAGGGTTCTCTCTTGTGAAATTCGGAGTTCACAACAATATATATAGAGGGGTGGGGAAAAGACACATATAACCCTCTCAAAGTGTGTTAGAAACACCTAAACATGATTAGTAACTAATGGGGGGTGTTTTGGTAAAGTTTGATAGGGTTTAGAGTGAGTTCCAAATGGGTTCGCAAAACCCGTGCCAGAATGGGTCGACCCATGGGGTCGACCCCTGGGCAACCAGAGGCTGGATAGAACATAAATGGACACCCAGTATCCAGGGGTCGACCCCATGGGTCGACCCATGCATACAGGGTCAAACAACTGAGTTCTGTTTGGTCCAGAACATCTAAGGGTCGACCCTATGGGTCGACCCCTGCCAGTAGGGGTTAGAAAACACTATTAAATCAACATGAAATCATGGGGAAATAAATGTTTAAATGTTACCATAACCCCATTATGATCAACCATGAATATTCATCCTGAAACACATGATAAAACAAGAGGTTAGTTAAGAATCAAATTCCTTGCATCAACCATTAACTCTATGAACATGTTCACTAAAAAATTACATCATAAGCACATTCAAGCATGTATTTGACTTCTCAATTTAACCAACCAAAACATGTATGACCAAATGCAATGTCATGGAAGCTTTAATGTGTAATTAGCATCTTTGGCCACAAGGATCACAATAAGAATATGCATGAACATATGCAAGTCGAATGAGCACTTTCATTGAACATTTTGAGCCTTTCCAAAAACATGATTGTTTCATTAAAGCTCACATTAACTTAATCATTAGTCCATCACAAGGCAACCAAAGACCTTGACTTTAACAGTCCAAAAATCTCATTTGAAAAATGCATGAACCGCCATCAATGCATTAAGATCTCATGAAAGATGTGCATGAAAACAACCCGGAACTTAACATAAAAATGGTTAGATGTTACCATTGTTCACTTGACATGACAGGGTTTAAAAATCATCCGTGAACCTGTAGAACCACAAACATCAAGTTAGTTTATGTATCAAAAATTGAGTTCTCCTTAACTTGATTCTTCCACATAAAACTCCATAACTTTACACATTCAAATGCACATTGAAATCTACTCATGACTGTAGAGACTTGCTAAGAAGAATGTTCAGACTTTGTATATGAACCATGTATAGACTTGGAAAGCTTGAAGGCACAAGAAACTTGGCCAATGTACAGACTTGGCTTGAAGGCCAATGTACAGACTTGGAAGCTTGAAGGCTAATGTACATACTTTGAAAGATTGAAGGCCAATGTATAGACTTGGAAGATTGAAGGCCAATGTATAGACTTGGAAGATAGAAGGCCAATGTATAGACTTGGATGTAAGAAGGCCAATGTATAGACTTGGAAGCTTGAAGACCAATGTATAGACTTGGAAGATAGAAGGACAATGTATGGACTTGGAAGATAGAAGGCCAATGTATAGACTTCAAGTGCAGCAGGCAAAACAATGTATAGACTTTCAGTAGAAGAACGTGCAGACTTTCCTTGTGCAAGAGAGCAATGTATAGACTTTGTGTTCATGAAACAAACAACCGAATGACTGTATAGACTTGCAAAGAGGAATGTATAGACTTTGATACCCAAAGACAATGTATAGACTTAGTGCAATGCAGAGGCTATATAGACTTCAAATGTAAAGACTTTGAACGTGTGTGCTGGCAATGTATAGACTTTGGCACACAATGCAACAAGACTCTGGACGATGTATAGACTTTACGTTCAATATGCAACAGAGTGTATAGACTTTGGAAATAAATGAAGCATTTCAGAGCAACTCAAAACAAACATTCATGTGAGGCATAATCAGTTCATAAACATGAATAAGCATGAATTATAAATGCAGTTCAGAGCATGTAAAACCATGGGCAACAAGATATCACGCATTTGTCAGTTCATTAAGAACACCAACATAATGTTTCCATGAAGTCACCAATGTGAACATCTACATTAAGGATGTGTGCATGAAGGACCATTGTGTTTGAACCACCTGCAAAATAAGATATTACAGTGTTAGCTTGTTTATTGTGCAGACGCCATTGAAGCAAAAAATACACAATATATTTGAATCATGAAAACCATTGTCAGAGACAACAAGGGGGCGCATAGAACCCAACACAAACCTCTTCATTCTCGTGCAGTTCAAACGGTCCCTTGCTCACTACCCTCCAGATCTCGTAGTCTTTCGCCCTCAGAAAGACCTGCATTCTGTTCTTCCAGTAGGCGTAGTTAGAGCCGTCGAAGTACGGAGGCTTGGAGGTTGAATGTCCTTCTGCTGTCATTCCCTTAGCGTTCATGGCCGTTCCTCTTTAGGATGTTAGTCCCTGAAAAAGAGTTAGGCTCTGATACCAACTGATGAGAGTCTATGAATGATCTAGAGGGGGTGAATAGATCAGTCACCCAATAAAATCGACTACAGTAGTTTCAAGTGCAAAAATAAAACAAACTGCTACTGGACGGCAGAAAGATAAGCGAAAGTGATCACAGAAAGCCAACTCTAGCAGATCTGAACTTAAATGATCCTAAACATGCATCTACTGCGGATGGAAGAGATAACCAAGATGCACAACAATTCGCAAGACAAATGCACAGTAGACAGGAAAATTTTAAGGTGGTTCGATCTCAAACCTGAGATCTACGTCCACCCCACACTCCAAACCGGAATGTGGCTTCAACCGCTGATACACAGCTTTACTGATCCACAGCTTCGAGGTCACAACCCTACAGACAGCTGGGCATTACAGCTTATGCCATCCAGAGGAATCCTCCTCTGCAAACCGCTGGGGACTTACAACTTCACCCATCTAGAGGAATCCTCCTCTGCCCGCTGAGCATCACAGCTTGCTCTGCTAACACACAGCTTGAAAACAAGGTTTCAAAAAGCAAGATAGAAACAAACGAAAAATAAGAAATCCCCAGAGGGAATGTAGCTCACAATGAGCAATCTCTGTTCTGGTATCTGAACCGAGAGACTGATGAACAAACATTCAAAGTAAATCTCTCAGGCTCCTCTCTCTCAACTCTCTCCTTCTCTTCTTCTCTCTTTCTTCTCTTTCTCTTCTCTCTGGATCGTGCAGGCTCTCTCTGCTTCTACACTTCTGAAGTATATTCACAATCACCACACTTCTTGATCCCTCCTCTCCAGTTGGAGAAACCTTCCTTTTATAGCAGCAGCAGATAGGTGGGCGTATGTCTTCCTCGAATTCCCGCCCTAGCGCCTTGACCACGTGGCAGAATTTCAGCTTGCTGCAATACACGTGTCACGATCCTGGCACATCCTCCATTCTTGGATCACGTGCCCTTCTTAAGCTCCTTGAGTAGATATTCTGTCAGGTCAGACTAGTTACCAACTTGAATTGATCTGAAAGAGAAGAGAAAAGGATGCACTGAGTTAGTTCAAAATTTGATCTAAGCCTGTACATACTTGATGCACATAATGTAGTGTGCATATAGGAAAGTATGTACAATGAGGATGAATGCACGGACATGGCATCGAGACATGTACAGACTTGATGCATATAATGCAGTATGCATATAAGAAAGTATGTACAATGAAGATGAATGCACGGACATGCCATCAGACATGTACAGGCTTGATGCATATAATGCAGTATGCATATAAGAAAGTATGTACAACGAAGATGAATGCACAGACATGCCACCAGAGAATATACAGACCTTGTGTGCATGAAGCAAAAGATGCATCAACTTGCTACTGAAGAATGTGCAGACTTTGATTTCATGGAGTAAAGGATGCATCGACTTGCTTCTGAAGAATGTACAAACTTTGTTTTCATGGAGTAAAGGATGCATCGACTTACTTCTGAAGAATGTACAGACTTTGTGTATGCATGGAATCAAAAAGAATGTACAGACTTTGTTTTCATGGACCTTATACCTTGTGCAGAGAATGGAATGCATAGACCTTTACATGAACTTTAGTGGATGAATCTAATGGTGTTGGCTATCATCAAAACCAAGAGGCACAACAGGGTGAGTCACCCGAGCAAGGTGAGTCCTCAAACAATATCAAATTTCTAAAAGACCATAATGCACATAACATAATAGGAAATCTGCATGATCCCCCTAGGACTAGATCTTTTCATGAGGAAGTCAATAATCAAGATCTAGTAGTTCTAGTTTCACAAATTGAACCTAAAACAATTGAAGAAGCCTTAAAAGATGAGTCGTGGATAAATGCTATGAACGAAGAATTGGGTCAATTTGAAAGAAATGAAGTCTGGAATTTAGTTCCCAGACCAGAAAATGGGTCTGTCATAGGAACTAAGTGGGTCTTTAGGAATAAGGTGAATGAAGATGGAATAATCTCTAGAAACAAAGATAGGTTGGTGTCCCAGGGTTACAATCAGGAATTTGGGGTGAATTTTGATGAATCCTATGGACCAGTTGCTAGGATGGAAGCAATCAGAATATTGCTAGCATTTGCTTGATCAAATAACATTAAACTTCATCAAATGGACGTAAAAAATGCTATCTTAAATGGGTTTATAAAAGAAGAAGTTTATGTTGAGCAACCCCCAGGTTTTGAATTATTTGAGCTGCCTAACCATGTCTTTAGATTAAATAGAGCTCTATATGGATTGAAGTAGGCCCCTCGGGCCTGGTATGATAGGCCGACATAATTTCTACTCAGCAAGGGCTACAACAGAGGTAAGGTGGGCCAGACTCTTTTTACAAAAAATCTGAAACACCAACTCATCATAGTTCAAGTATACGTAGATGATATTGTTTTTGGTTCAAAATGCACTGAACTATGTGATGAATTTGCAAATCTAATGTCTAACGAATTTGAAATGAACTTGGTTGGTGAACTAAAATACTTTCTTGGTCTATAGGTACAACAGATGAAGGATGGTTGCTTCATCAGTGAAACCAAATGCACAATGAAAATCCTGAAACAATTTGGAATGGACAAAGTGAAGCACATAGCCACTTTGATGGGTACAAATGCTTCTTTGGATGCTGATGAATTAGGTAAATAAGTAAATGCAAAACTCTACCAAGGTATGATTGGATCCTTTCTATACCTTACTGCCTCTAGACCTGATATCCAATTCAGTGTATGCATGTGTGCTAGATTTCAATCTAGACCTGTAGAATCTCATCTTGCTGTGGTTAAAAGAATTTTCAGATACATTTCAGGCACACACAATCTAGGACTGTGGTTTCCTGCATCACACACACTAGATTTAATTTCTTACACTGATGTAGACTATGCTGGCTGCAAGTTAGACAGGAAAAGCACAAGTGGATTTTGTCAATTCTTAGATGGGTGTTTAGTTTATTGGGCTTCCAAGAAACAACATTCTGTTGCCCTCTCCATTGTAGAGGCTGAATACGTAGTTGCAGAGAGTTGTGGCACTCAAGTCATTTGGATAAAACACCAGCTCCAAGACTACAAAGTAGACCTTGGTTGCACACCTATTTACTGTGATAACACTAGTGCAATAAACCTATCTAAGAACCCTGTTCTGCATTCACGAACCAAGCATATAGAAATCAAGCACCACTTCATAAGAGATGAGGTTTCTAAGGGAAATTTTGAATTAATCCATGTAGGCACAACACATCAAACTGCAGATATATTTACTAAGTCTTTGAATGATGAAAAATTCTCTTCCTTGAGAAGAGAGTTGGGTATTTTTAGATCATCTTGAATTCCTTGCTATTTTCTGAATCCCATTTCATTTCTTTCTGTAAATTTTATGAGTCTGTAACCTACCTCGATGCACTGCTGTCACTGCCTCGACCTGTTAGTTCAAATTCTTCACATCTGCAATTCTATGAATAGTCTTTACGTCGATGCACCCTGATCCCAGGTCGACACATCTGTGCATTTCAGTGTTCTTCATCCTTTACTCCTATTGTTCAACCATGCTTGGTATATAAATTGGTGTTAGGAGAAGGGCAGATTATGTCTGTCTGGAAACCTGCACTGCACGTGAGGTGGTCATTGACCTAAGTTCTCCGCCAAGTACCAAGGCTAATTGACTCATGTAGTCTGGGGGAGATTCCTTTTTGTCGGGTTAAGCATTCTTCTTGAGTCCATGAAGTCAAGTTCACAGGGGGAGTATGTCCTTCTTCTAGAGTTTGTCAGATCACATTGTGTCTATTGAGAATCTTATACAGTTCTCTCACAGATCTTGAAATTCAGAACTCTCTTAAAGTTTTTTTAAGTATGTTAACTAAAATTTCAGCCAAGAAGTTTAAGTCTTATGATCTTGTATAGACTGAGATAAAGGTCTTGAAGAATATCTTCCTACATGTCTTAATGAGTTAAGAATGATGTTAGAATATCATGCCCTGACATCTTTTAAAAACTTGAATAGTAAACATAAGGAGGCAACTCTAGCTGAAAATCTGTACATTTAGTATTGTCTTCAAACTTTCTACTTCAGTGAAATAAAAAGGGGTAAAATTCTTCAGAGTAATGGTTTGGTTTACTGAGAAACCAAATATTCTTCACCATGAACTCAAGTGAGTTGTGTCATGAAGTTCCATATTAACTCTGATTAAAAATATATTGCCAATGTAACCATGGCAGAGCAATGGCATAGAGTGTTGAGTAACTAGGTCACTTCACCTAAGACGTGTTGTGCCTCATGTCAAAAGACATCTCTATTGCTAACTCTATTCTTCTTTGTTGTGTGGGAATTGCTGATCTAGAGGGGAGGGGTGAATAGATCTGCCCCTCTTTTTCAAGAAATAAAAATGACCACAGCAGAATAGAAGGAACAACTTTAAATGCAAGGAATCCACACACGCAATGCAAGAATGTAAATAGATAACGGGCCTAGAGAAGCATCTAGCGAAGAGCAAACACACATGCAAACCACATAGACAATGATTTTTAAGGTGGTTCAGACTTTATTCAAAGTTCTACATCCACCCCTCGCTTAAACCAAGTGAGGCTTCCCCAGTGCAACTGCACAACCCGCTGATTACACAGCTTAACAATCCGCTGCCTTACAGCTTGCAGAGAGACTATCCACTCTCAAGGAACCGTTGTCACACAGCTTGATGGCACACAGGCCAGACTACAGATCCAAGCACACAAGCTTGATCTATCTTCCTACTAACACCGGTAGGGACGGTTCACAGTAGCATATGAGTCATGAAGAAAAGAACAAACACAATGATGGAAAAACTCAGACAGGATATTGGAACTTCAAATTAGATGTAGAAACCCCTGTCTGAAAAACTGGAAGGCATGCTTTGCCACTTCCAGATTGGCTGCTTCAGTTGAAGGTAGCTTCTCCTTTACCACTCGAAGGTTGGGATGGGAGCTTCTTCTTCCCTTCTTGCCGGATGAAGAATAGGTGTAGAAGAAAGGAATGTGCTTTAGCTTCAGATCTTCAGGAGATAGGTTCAGACTCTTCAACTTCTTCTCCTACTTCCTTTTCTTCTTCTCTTCTGGGTGTGGCTTTCTCATCAAGGGATTAGCAACAGCAGCCCAACTTGCCTTCAGCCTATTCTTCTCTCTTTTGCTGCTTTGGTACACTTGCAGAGCTCTACACAAAACCAGGAGGTGCATCCCCCTTTTTGGCTTCTCAAGAGAGGAAACTTTTCCCCCCAAAAACCTGTCCACTGATTGGTCCAACATGAGTGGAAAATGTGTTTTCATACTTGATTTCTTTTGATTGGCTCAGAGGAGATATGGAATAAGACTTTCCTTCAGCTCCAGATCTGAGCATTTAATGATCCTTGTGGAAGAAGTCTTGATGTCTGCTTCCTCATTAGCTCAGGTCAATTCTCTGTTTTGTGTACCTTTCTAGGACCAAATCCCATTGGTTACCTGCAGAAAGTGGTGTCATGACAAGAGACATTTCCCCGATTTGGACTCTGACACAACTATCTCCAAAAACATGTTCAGGTATGGTGATGATGGCTGAGACACTTGTCTGACCTAGAGACTTCCTCCAGACCTCAAAATCCATATTTTTGGGGATTTGTGGTTCATATTTTTAGTCTCTGGATGACCCATCGTGTTTGAAGAAAATAGCTTAAAATGCTTCTGGGAGAACCATGAGGTCGACCTCCTGTAAAGGGAGTGTCGACCTGTCTTATGAAAACTGCCAATATAATGGTCTCTAGAAGACGTCTGAGGTTGACCTGCCTTAAGAGATTGCCCGATCAATTGGTTCTGGAAGACACCTGAGGTCGACCTGTTGATGAGGTGAGGTCGACACACTTGATCGCCTGCTTGATTTCTTTTTCAGTTGAGCAAGAGTGAGGTCGATGCGCTATGCTAATGAGGTCGACGTGGCAGAGTGAACTCCGATCTTCAACGCTTTCTGGAAGCACTATGAGGTTGACCTGCTGATGGGATGAGGTCGACACTGCCATGTAAAGGAGTGTTTATAACGCTTTCTGGAAGGGTCTGAGGTCGACCTCCTGGGAATATTAGGTCAACACCACCCTTAAAGATTTCATTAGACAGATGGCTGCTGGAGCTGGTGAGGTCGACACTATAGCCTCGTGAGGTCGACACCACCTTTGTGAAAACTACCTTTGATGTTCTTTTTCAGCCTTGCTTGATTGCTGCTGGATCTTTCGTTGCTTGCCGTTGTTTCCCAATCCAACTTGGCTTGTTTTCTGTGCAACCAATTGCCTCGATTTCTGTGCACTTGATTTCTCTCTATTCATTTGAGCCCTTTGCTTGAACTACCTTGAGAATATCAAAGTAGCATTAGAAAGTCAATGACTCATGGTGTTAGATAGCATCAAAACCTCCAAATGTCAATGACTTATGGTGTTAGACAACATCAAAACCTCAGAATGTCAATGACTCATGGTGTTAGACAGCATCAAAACCGCAGGGACACAACATTCTCCCCCTTTTTGATGATGGCAACACTGTGAGTCATTGTATGTCAATATGGCCCAATTCAAGCATTTTTAAGATACACAACATAAAGAAATACACATGCTCTCTGCCTTATACACATGCTCTCTCCCTTAAATGACTCAACTACTCTCCCCCTTTAAATGACTCACCCAAACTGCTCTCCCCGTTTGACATTAGCAAAAAGGATGAATAGATACTCAGTAGGAGGAATTTTGGAGAAATACAACCTATCAAATGAGTTGAGGATAGATGAGACAAGGGGGTTCACAATCTGATACTAATTTCAGAACACAGAGTTGTCCATTATATGCATATGATGAGATGATCCTTTTTCAAGTTGCATGGTTCGAATCTAATGATATCTGAGTTTGTCAATGGAATTTGCTTGAGAAAACATCTACTTTCATGTTTTAATAGAAATGAACCTGAATTTCATGTCAAAACCATGGTTAACCTTCCTTGATCTTAGTCACTCAAATCCATTGACTCCTTTGAGAGTTACATAAACTATTATTGAGGTAAAACAAGCATGGAGATTTTATAGAATTCCAGAGTTTCAACAAATTTTTTTTTTATCTTTTGTTATCAGACTCATAATTTTTCTCTTTGATCACAAGAAGATTTTTACAAGCAATGGAGTCCAGTGCATGCCTTGTATCTTGAGGATACACGTTGTTTAGACGCCAGTATCCCTAGGTACTTGGTATGACTGATTGTCATGCCTCAAATTTGAACAGAGATAACATTGTCACCTCATGACATATCGGACCTCATTTCATTGATGAGGGGACATATTTCTCAGCAAGCTTGCCATTGCTCTGCCTTGAATATTACTTCAATTTTTTCTACAGAGTTAACAAAGGTACCTCATGACACAGCCCACTTTTCTTCATGGAAAAAAGGCATGGTTTCTCAGTAAACCAATATCATTGCTCTGACAAGTTTAGCTATTAGGAATTGCATATTTTCATGATGTTTAGAAAGAATACTTAATTTTCATGGCTCAACCAAAATAGCTATGAGATTAGAATTTATAGATTTCAAAAAGAGTTATTCAGGGCACAACGTGTAAACACTGGTCTATTAAATGTTGAACACAGATGATTTCAATATATTTATCAATACTCAATGAAGTCATTAAACCTAAACCAGTTTATTATGTAGATGAACATAAGATCATATAATAAAAGATGCTTATTTTGAAGTGCACTCTGTTTTATGATCATGGTATCCAGATTGGAAGCTACTGAAATTTCAGAAGTTCAAGGATGTGATCAAAACAGCCAGAATGAGTGGCAATCAGAAATGACCAAGAGAATTTTCAAGAAGGCTTCTCAATAAATTAAGATGAACAGATAAAAACCATGGTCCATTGAGTTCATGGAGATTGAGATATGCCAGAGAAGATGAGCGTGAATATCATGTGAAACTGGTTTATTGAATGATGAACCAATGAAGTCTTACATACACAGACTTGACATGGACCAGTGTGTCGACACCATAAGCTCAAAGCGTCGACACCAAGAACGGTTTGTTCCAGATAGAGGGTTATAAAGAAGTGTAATTCTACTCTTACTCCCCCTGAGCCCGTGCATGCATTTCAAATAATATTTCTTTAATTTTTGACTTAAGTGATATGCAAGTTATTATACAACCCATGTATGCATGATCAATTCAAAAGATGCATTAGCTCCCCCTGCCTAAATGGCCTAAATGCAACATGGACTCATGATACTGGACGGAGGTATGACCTCACGCATAGTGAATGTAGCAAGACTGGCCTAACCTGCCCTTTGACAAATCACCATTTTATGTACCATGGTCAAGCATGAAAATGCATCAACCAATGAAGTGCATCATGAATAGTGACCCATTAAACTATGCATGGTAATGCAAAAAGATAAGAAAAAAGAATTTATGTGTCAGATTTTTAGCACTGAATTATTATTGCTTTCCATCACACTCAATAGGCATTGATAGTAAAAGATATATCAACCAATCTAAGCCTTGTCATCTTGAGGTCTTCACAGACTAAGCTCTCTTCTAAGAGTTGAAAACCTGTCATTACACAGAGGCTTGGTAAATATGTCAGCAACTTGATTCAAGGTATCAACAAAATGCAATTCAAAATTTTTCTTAAGAACCTCATCTCTAAGGAAATGATGCCTAATTTCAATGTGCTTTGTCCTGGAGTGCTGGACTGGATTTTTAGCAAGATCGATTGCACTTGTGTTATCACACAGAATCGGGACATATCCAAGATCCACTAGGGATTCTTGGAGTTAGTGTTTAATTCACAACACTTGGGTGCCACAACTCTCCGCAGCAACATATTCTACCTCTGCAGTAGAGAGGGCAACCGAGTGTTGTTTCTTGGAGGCCCAAGAAACTAAACACCCACCCAGAAATTGGCAATACCCACTCATGCTCTTGCGATCCAACTTGTAACCAGCGTAGTCCACATCTGAATAAGAAATGAGAGAAAGATCACAAGATGACGGATACCACAACCCCAAATCTTGAGTCCCGGTAAGATATCTAAGGATACGCTTGACGAAGATCAAGTGAGATTCTCTAGGACTACCTTGAAATCTAGTACAAAGGCCTACACTAAACTGGATGTCCGGTCTAGATGTAGTCAAATAAAGCAATGAACCAATCATACCTCTATAAGTTTTCGCATCCATATATTTACCTTTCTCGTCCGCATCTAGTGATGTGTTGGTCCCCATAGGAGTTGCAATGTGCTTACAATTTTTCATGTCAAACCTTTTTAACAGCTCCTTGATATATTTGGCTTGACTTATAAAGCATCCATCTGCATCTTGGTTAACTTATAAGCCGAGAAAGAATTGAAGTTCACCCATTAAACTCATCTCGAACTCACTAGTCATAAGGTTAGCAAATTCCTCACACATTTCAGATTTCGTAGATCAAAACACAATATCATCAACATAAATTTGAATAATCAAGATGTTCTTACCTTGCTTTTTGGTGAAAAGTGTTTGATCTACTTTACCTCTAGTGCATCCATTTTCGGTGAGTACAGAGCTTAGCCTTTCATACCAAGCTCTAGGTGCTTGCTTCAAGCCATAAAGAGCCCTGTCCAGCTTGTACACATAATCTTCATGATCAAAACTTTCAAAGCCGGGTGACTGCTCCACATAGACTTCCCCTTTTATCAGCCCATTTAAGAAAGCACTTTTAACATCCATTTGAGGCAAGTTTATTTTGTGTGAACATGCAAATGCAAGTAAAATTCTAATGACTTCTAGTCAAGCTACAGGGGCAAAAGATTCTTCAAAATCTACTCCAAATTCTTGATTGTAACCCTGAGCAACCAATCTAGCCTTATTTCTTATTATCTTGCTATCTTCACTAAGTTTGTTCCTAAATACCCATTTCGTACCTATGACAGATTTTGTTGAGGGTCTAGGAACAAGATGCCAAACATTATTTCTTTCAAATTGGTTTAATTCATCTTGCATGGAGTTTATCATGTTTTCATCTTTCAAAGCTTCTTCAACATTTTTTGGTTCAATTTGTGAGACAAGAGCAATTTGGCCCAATTCTTCAATTATTCAAAAATGTGACCTGGTTCTAGGTGGATCATTCAAGCTGCCAATTAAATTATCCAAGGGATGATCTTTAAGAATTCTAATATCGGTAATGTCATTACCTTCACCGATAGCCGGAACCCTTGAATTGCTTGATTCCCCCAAGTCATCATTCTCTCCTGTCTCATCTTGTGGAGGATCATGTTGTTCCTTTGATTTCAGGAACTCCCCATTGTCATCTTCCCTGCAAGACTTGTCATTGTTAGATTCATCATTGAATTCTTCAAAAGTAACATGGGGTACTTCTTCCACAACTTGACTCTTGATATTGTAAATTCTATAAGCCCTAGATCGATCAGAATAACCAAGAAATATACCTTCATCACTCTTGGGCTTGAACTTATCTAATTCTTTTTATCATTGTTTTGAATGAAACATTTAGATCCGGACACTTTTATGTGAGAGAGAGAAGGCTTTTTACCTTTGAGCAACTCATAAAGAGTCTTTTTAGTGAATGACCTTACCATGGAATGGTTGATGATGTAACATGCTGTATTTACCGCTTCAGCCCAAAATCTCTTTGGGAGTTGTCATTCATCAAGCATTGTTCTAGCCATCTCTATGAGTGTTCGGTTTCTCCTCTCAGCTACCCTATTTTGTCAGGGGTCCTTGGTGATGAAAACCTATGAGATATACCTTCAACCCTGCAAAAATTATAAAATTCAGCATTGTCAAATTCACCACTGTGATCTGATTGAATGTTGAAAATTTTGAACTCACCATCTTGCTTTATCTTCATGTAGAGTGCTTGAAACTCACCAAAAGCATCATTCTTGTGTGCAAGAAAGAACACCCATGTGAAACTAAAAAAATCATCCACTAGCACATAGCCATATCTTCTACCACTTAAGCTAGCAGTTCTTGTTGGCCCAAACAAGTCCATATGAATCAGTTCAAGTGGTTTAGATGATAGACTTTTAGATCTATTTTTGAATGATTTCCTTGTTTGCTTCCCTAGGGCACATGCGTCACAAATTTTATTATCTTGCTTAAAGGAGAGTTCAGGTAGCCCTTTCACCATTGAATGTTTCACAAGTTTATGCAAGACATTGTACCTAGCATGTCCTAGTCTACGATGCCATAACCATGCAAGGTCAGATTTTGGTGCAGCAAGACAGAGATTCAAATGAGTTGGACCATCTAAGTCAATCATATATACATTGTTGACTCTCTTACCAGAAAACTTGATTTTATCAGATTTTTGTTCCAAAATTTTACATTCATGAGAGTCAAACACTACTCTATGTCCTTTATCACATAATTGACTTATACTCAACAGATTATATTCTAATACATCAACCAATAAAACATTCTCAATTGAATTGGAGGGATTCTTACCTCATTTACCTGAACCAATAATTTTTCCTTTATAGTTCCCTCCAAAGGTGACATGCTCAGCTTCTTTTTCCACCAAAAGACATAATTTTGTTCTGTCCCCCGTCATATGTCTTGAACAGCCGCTATCGAGATACCAACGGTTATGTACGGCTGCAAGACATTCCTGCAAGACAAATTAAGCAATAATTTTTGGAACCCAACCAAATTTGGGTCCCATCAAACCATTCGTCTCTTCAACACATGATACCATAAACTTAGGAATCCAAATTTTCTTCTCATTTTTGATTTCTTTTCTTTTAAAGAATTTTTATTCTTATTTTCCACCTTCATAATCTTCTTTTATTTTTCGGCCTTTGATCCATGGTGGATGTTTGAAAAAGATTATTTTTGGTTCCAATTATTTGTTTTTGATTGATAGAAAGTGTTATGGTTCATAGGGAAATAAGTTTGACCAGGTCTGTGTGTGTATGAGGTATAGTAGGGCCTACTATATGACTGCGTCGACCTGTCCACCTGACTGCGTCGACCTGTACCCTGAAAACCATAGTGATAACTACTTCTGTTTGAAGGGTCCGTCAACCTCCTGTAACCTATGTGTCGACCTATCCCCTGTTCTACCCATTCATAACGGGTTCTGTTTGGTGGGTGCGTCGACCTCTTGTAAGCTGTGTGTCGACCTGATGGGGGATTTTTAACCGCCTGACTGGGTGGTGACCAGGACTGCATCGACCTTGGCTGAGGATAGTTGAAGTCCCGCGATCAATGACACCCAAGAGGGGGGGAGAATTGGGTGATTACAGATTTTAAAAACTTTTAACCGATTTAAAATATGTATTAAGAGCAAGCAACAAACAAGTATAGATCTGATAGATTACAAAATGAATCTAGCTAAATCAACCCCTACAGTAGTTCTTTGGTACCAGGCAGAGTCCGGGAATCTGAAGATTCTCTCATATAAGGTATTTTCCTCCCGACAAGACTAACCTTGTCGATCAGAAACCACCTTTTGATATACCAGAGATCTCCCGTAAAAAGGTTAATAGAACTAGATCTAAACAAAGAATTTAGATGATGCAATACGCAAATATGCTAGAGCAGAATTGGAGGTAGAAGATAAGGAGCAAACCACATAGGAGACCATGATTTTAGGTGATTCAGATGCAACAACTGCAACCTACGTCCAGCCCTCACCGACTGTGAGAATTCACACACTATCTTGTAGAAGGTTACAAGATCAGAGCACACACACACTCGTGTGAGTTCAGAACTCCCACGAAGATGCACAAGCACCGAATCACAAGGAAATGTGAAGAAATAGAGACACATACACACACACACGGATCTGCATAGATCCACACACACACACACACAAGTATTCAGATATTACAAGAACACACACTTGAATCTGAAATAGAAATCGAATGGAAAACACAAAGTAAAAACTTCAGATTCAAGCTCCCCCTTAGTTGATGAAAAAGATTTTGGATGCAACTTGATCTCCACTTGGCTTGGGTTTGATCTACTCTAGATGTGGCTTGGATCACTTGAAGATGGATGAAGAACTTCCTTCTTGGAGCACTGTTCACGGCTACAGTAGCAGCACTCTTCTCTCCCCTTGATAGCCTCCTTGAGCTTCCTTAGATGATTAGGGTTTGTTACCCTAAAGAGATATTTTTATAACTATTGAATGGTCAAGAGACAAGCCAGGAGGCAGATCCACAAATCATGGAAAGTTTGGTGGCTTTGGGATTAAACAAATCCAAGAAGAGGGACTTCCCACGTTGAGAATACAAAGTCAACAATAAGGGCTTTCGAGGCTGGCAGTCGACCTGAGGTAGGGGGCGGTCAACCGGAATTTTGTAGGACTGGAGTTTTTCAATTCTGGGAAAATCGGTCGACCGATCCTTGCTGGGCGGTCGACCGCTCCTGTAAAAAATTGTAGATTTGGGATCCCTGGAAAATTAGGTCGACCGCTCTGTGCCTTTAGGTTGACCAGAATTTGGGAATTCTGCAAAATAGCATGGTTCAGTCCATGAAACATATCCGAACATTTGAAGGCTTATGTTTGCACAAGGATCCATATAAAATGAGCTTGTTTGACCCTCAATCAATTCATGCATTTGGGTTTTAATCTCATTTGGAGAAGTTTAATCAATTAATCAACCCATTTGTAATTTCAGGGTTTTGTTATCATCAAAATCGTGTGGAGACCCAACAATCTCCCCCTTTTTGATGATGACAAAACTCTAAATTACAATTGCCTTGGCATGCTGTAAAGCAAATTTGGGGCTAAGAAAAGGCCGATAAACTACAAGGTGAATAAACCAAATACTCGTTCCCTTAGGTGAAACATCACAAGCCATTCAAATCAGTTAACACTTTATTTGCCAAATAGATAGGAAATGAAAGATAAGAGCTAACCAATTGAGATCAAAAACCAATATCATTCATTTCATCATTATATTACATATAGTACATTGGGAGAGAATGCAAGACACTACATGTGACAAGGACAAGATGCAAAATGGACTCTCAAAATGCAATGACTCAACAACAAAGTTCCGCACAATGAGCATTCATGCAAACATACATGCAACCACGCATAAACTATAAAAATAACCCTACATACATAACTACTTCTCCCCCTTTGGCATCATCAAAGAGGGATAGGATAGACAAAAAGTGGACCCAAAAAGACATAAGACCGACAGACAACAGTCTAGAGAGAGGAACAAAAGAAGGATCCTCATGGGCCATCTGTAGGAGGCTGATCCTTTGGAGGAGGAGGCTGATATCCAAGGTGGCGACGGATGTCGTCAAGAGAATGATCTTGAACCTGAAGACAATCCTGAATACGGCCAATGGAGGGGTCACGGGCCGCATCACGGCGCTGCATGCCAAGAAGGGTCATGTTCATGATGTGGAAGGACTGACTGGAATCATCAACACTATCTATGAGGCTAGTCAAATGTGTAGAGAGTGTGGCCATCTGAGTGGAGATAGTGTCCAAGACCGTGGAGAAAGAATCTATGCGACTTGACATAGTGTCAATCGCATTACCCATAGTATCTATATGACCCCCAAATGTAGAGAGTTGATCCCCAAAGGTATCCACTCGAGTTTCTAGCCCATGGAACCGCCTATCAAAAGTCTCGTAGTCCACCCAAGGGTGCTGTCCAGTCCCCCGAGTAGAAGACTCCCCATGATGGAACTATGGTGGGGGAGGCATCTCTTCATCCATGTGATGAGGGGAAGGTGGTGGAGGCTGATCCTCTGCTTGGACGGGAGGGGGTACTGCCCCTTGAGCCTACTGCTGCCCATGTTCCTGTTCTTCATCATTTTTAGCTTCTTCTTCATAAGTGGGCACATTTCGGCATAGCTCGCCATTTGGACCATAATAGTACCCAAAATCTGAGAAAATTTTGTGGTGATTGTAAATATCATCCTGTCGAACTTGAATGAATACTTCATCACCAAGGTGAACCCTAGTATATACAAACACGCCTGTCAACTGTGAGGCATAAGGCAGTGATCTCTTTAGTTGGGTTCGACATGTTCTTATCAAATTGGTCATGAGCCGACCCATGTTAATTAAGCTGCCATTCATAACATGATAAAATAGAAACCTGTGAACCTCAGTCAGCTCATCTCTACTCCCACTCTTTGGATAAATAAGTGACGTGAACATATGGTGTAGAATCCACTGTAGTGGTGGAAAGTAGTTGGCATTCAACTCAATTAAGTCACTGATACCACGCACAAAATCACAATTTGTCATGGCAATAAAGGTTTCCTCAACTTCACCATGCCCAAAAGTCATATTAGCACCCTTGGCTGAGACACCTAGGGCTTGCTGAAAGAGATCGAGTGTGATATGAATCTCTACTCTGTGGACAACTATATACAGCTCTTCATTTCTCTCAACCAAAATTCTATAAAATTGTTGTACTAGGTTAGGATAATACCTAGTGTATCTGGTGACAAAATCAAACCACCCCTCTTGAATTTCAAATAATACACATAGATCAGGAAAAATCTCATTCACCTCGTCGAAATCAACTAGTCGGGGATTGATGATGGGTCGCGGAGGCAAACGAGGTGCTCGACGAGGCACTGGTGCCTGCTGTGGTGGATGTGCTAGGGCCGCTCGTGGATAACCACTGGGCTCCCCCTGGGCAGAACGCCGAGAGCTTTGTCTAGGCGGCATCCCGAACTAGAAGACCCAGTAGAAACCCTTGAATGGATGACTCTCTTCCTGAGGGGGAAGAAGTTGAACTAAAAGACACTCCAAGGGCTAGCAAAAGCTTTCTCCACAACCTGGAACCCTGGGATGAACTTCACACGTGCACAAATGGCCGCGAGGATTTCGTTCCGAAACGGTGACGAATCGACTGGATCTTGTGCGGATTGAAGGGGAATGAGGTTTTGGGGTTTCAAAGGTGGAGGTTGGGTGTTCTAGGGTTAGGAAGATATGTTGGAGAGAGAATGGAAGAGATAGAATGAGAGAATGGGGTGTTAAACTCCCATATATATTGGTTCGGATGAGGTTCGGTCGGCTCAGTTCGCCGGGTTCGATCGACCGGAAAGGGTCTGGCGGTCGACCGCTATACCCAAAAATCCCCAATTTTGCAACTCTTTTTTGTTTCTTTTTCCCTTTTTTTGTTTCTTTTTTTATATATGGGGACAACCATCCGACCTTCTGATTGGAACCAACATGAAGCGGAGAGAGAGAGAGAGAAAGATGGAGATTTGAGGAAACTTCTCTAACTCCCCCTCAGAAGTTGCCTTAGGTCCGACATCACTGGATCCACATTTATTTCAGCAAGGAGTATATGGCCTTAGAAAAATATTCAAGGAAGGCTATATGTATAAGTACATTCAAGCATGCAGGAATGTATATGAACACACAAGATTTTAAAGGAAAATACACATAATATGCATGGTAATCTACCCTTGATGCATATGAGTTCATACTTATGTATGCATGCTCTCACCCTTACACATCTCAAGTTATCTTCTTATCATGTTAAATTGATCCTGGTTTAGGGGTTTTGTGAAGATGTCAGCTAGCTGATTGTGTGTCAATGAAATTCAATTCAAAGACCCCTTTTGCTACATGATCTCTCATAAAATGATGTTGAATGTCAATGTGTTTTGTCCTAGAATGTTGAACATGATTTTTTGACAAGCTGATTGCACTGGTATTATCACACAAGATTGACACACATTTCATTTCAACATCCAAATCAAGCAATTGATTTTTGATCTAAAGTACTTGGGCTCCACAACTTCCGACGGCTATGTATTCAGCCTCGGCCGTTGAGAGAGTTACAGAATGTTGTTTCTTGGAGGCCCATGAGACTAGGCACCCACCAAGAAACTGATAGTACCCACTAGTACTTTTGCGATCTATAATACATCCGACATAATCCGCATCGGTGTAAGCAATCAGATCAAATGAACTACCGATGGGAAACCACAAGCCAAAACCTATTGTGTCAATTAAGTATCTAAAAATGCGTTTAATAGCCATTAAATGAGATTCTTTAGGACATGACTGGAAACGAGCACATAGACATACACTGAATTGAATGTCAGGGCGGCATGCTGTGAGATACAGTAGTGATCCGATCATACCTCGAAACAGTGTAGGATCTACTGTTTTACCATTTTCATCTTTGTCCAACTTCGAGGTTGTGGCCATTGGAGTTGACAGAAGTTTTGCTTCAGCCATCCCATATTTCTTCAACAGCTCCATTGTGTACTTAGCTTGACTTATGAAAATGCCTTCAGATGTTTTCTTCACCTGTAGTCCAAGAAAGAATGTTAATTCACCCATTAAGCTCATCTCAAATTCTCCTTGCATTATTTCTGCAAATTTATCACATAACGCATTATTAGTAGCTCCAAATATTATGTCATCCACATACACTTGAACTACTAATATATCTTTACCTGATTTTTTTGTGAAAAGTGTTTGATCAACCTTACCTCTTTTGAAACCATTTTCAATCAGAAATGAGGTGAGCCGTTCATACCATGCCCTTGGTGCTTACTTCAGTCCGTACAAAGCCTTCTGGAGCTTGTACACATGTTTTGGATGTTTGGGGTCTTCAAAACCTTAAGGTTATTCTACAAAGACATCCTCTTTGATATACCCATTTAGAAACGTAGATTTAACATCCATTTGGAATAATTTGAAGTTAGATGAGCAAGCATAAGATAATAAAATCTGGACTGCTTCTAAACGAGCAACCGGTGCAAATGACTCATCAAAATCAATACCCATCTCCTGGCTATACCCTTTGACTACAAGTCGGGCCTTGTTCCTAACAACCAATCCCGTATCATTCAATTTATTTCTGAAAACCCATCGGGTTCCAATTATGGATTGATTCTTAGGCCGTTGCACAAGAGTCCACACCTGGTTTCTTTCGAACTGGTGCAACTCTTCATGCATAGCCTAGATCCAGGATTCATTTTGAAGAGCTTCATGAATATCCTTAGGCTCTTCCTGAGAGATTAAGGCTATCAAATCCTATTCTTCTACATGCCTTAGTGATGATCTCATTCTTACCCCATCTTGAGGATTACCGATGATGTTTTTAGCTGGGTGATCTTTCAAGAAGTTTGAGCTGCTTGGCAAGTCGGGGTGCTGCACTTGCTGCTCTTGTAGTGTTTCAATTGGAGGATCTTCATCTTCTTCACTCTTGTTGGCTATTCCTTCCTTTGGTTCATCCTTAGCTTTAGATGTTCCAACATTAGTTAAATTTTTGGGGGCTTCTCCTGCATCAACAATTGGAATAAATTGGTTTGTCAGTTTTAGTTCAGATTCATCAAAAATCACATGAGGACTTTCTTCAACAACCAGAGTCTTTTTATTAAACACTCGATAAGCTCTAGAGTTAAGTGCATAGCCTAGGAAAATTCCTTTGTCACTTTTCTCATCAAACTTACCTAGGTTGGACTTATCATTATTCAGGATGAAACATGGACATCCAAAGGGTTTAAGATGGGAAATATTCAGTTTCTTACCCTTGTAGAGCTCATATGGAGTTTTCTTCAAAATGGACCTTACCATTGCCCTGTTGATGATGTAGCACGCCGTACTTACCACCTCAGCCCAAAAATATTTTGGTAGAGAATTTTCATTTAACATGGTTCGTGCCATGTCTATCAATGTTCTATTTTTCCTCTCCACCACTCCATTTTGTTGGGGCGTCCTTGGTGATGAAAAATTATGCGTGTACCCCTGCTCTTCACAAAAATTGCTGAACTCATGATTTTTAAATTCACCACCATGATCACTTTGAATGGTAGTGATAATGTAGCCTCTTTCATTTTGGATTTTCCTGCAAAACACTTCAAACTCCGTCAAGGCATCACTTTTATTGGCTAAAAATAATACCCATGTAAATGTGGAGTAGTCATCAATAATAACAAATCCAAAAGATTTATCTCCTAAGCTAGATGTCCTAGTAGGGCCAAATAAATCGAGATGCAGCAATTCAAGAGGCCGGGAGGTAGAAACAATGTTCTTATTTTTGAAAGATATACGTGTTTGCTTATCTTTTGTGCAACCCTCACAGATTTTATCACTTTTAAATTTTAATTTTGGCAAACCATTTACTAAGTCATGTTTAGACAACTTGGAGATTACTCCAAAATTAGCATGACCTAGTCTTTGGTGCCATAGTCAAGCATTATCATGATTGTTTGCTACCAAGCACACATCATCGCCAGAAACATCATCTAAATCAATAGTATAGACATTTTTGCTTCTCTTGTCGATGAATCTGATTTCATTGGAGGTTTTATTTATGACAAGGCAATGGGTTTCATCAAAAATAATTTTAAAACCCTTGTCACACAATTGGCTTATGCTCAGCAGATTATGATTTAAGCCTTTCACTAAAAGGGCATTTTCAATCAAGGTTTCAAAATTTTTACCTATGTTATCGATTCCAATTATTTTACCTTTATCCTTTCCACCAAAGGGAACTGAGCCTCCATCTTTATCTTGTACTATAGAGAATGCCTTCTTATCCCCTATCATATGCCTCGAACAGCCGCTATCCAAATATCATTTGCTCCCCTTGGCTTCAAGGCATATCTACAAGAAATAAGATTCTCATCTAATTATTTTTGGTACCCAAGCTAGTTTGGGTCAATAGGAGTTAGTCCAATTCTATGCATATCTTTTATTGGTCCAAAAAGCATGATTTCTTAGTGAGTTTTGTTTGAACCAATAATTGGCAACAACATGACAAAATCTACCACAATGATAGCAATTAACAGGTGCAAACTTTCTTTGGAATTGTCGTGGTTTGGGTTGGACATGTTTTGGCTTAGAATTGGAACATGAAGCACAGTTGTTTTCTTTTTCATGAACATAGGATGTAGTGATCTTATGCTCAAAGGGTTTTTTGTTTTGGGGAGTATATCCCAATCCTTCCATCTGAAAATTGACTCTAACTCCCAACAAGTTATCTAGATTTTGTTTGCCCTTGACAAACTTCGACAAGGTGGACTGAAGGTCAGCCACTTCTTTATCCAAACTCAGTTTTCTTTTCATGTTCTGAATTTTTGGATTTCAGAATTTCTTCTTCAGTTTTCATTTTTTCACACACTTTTTCCATTTCAGACATTTTGCAAGATAGCTCCTCTTGGGCTTTTTCACAATCTGAAATTGTTTGTAGCAGACTTTCTTTTTCTTCTATCAGTTTGAACCATTCATGTTCCAATTTTCCAAACTTAAAAAAAAATATCCTCATGAGTTAACTCATCAATTTTCTTTTTGAGATTTTTATTTTCAGATCTGATGTTTCTGTATTTTGTATACAATTTTTCATATTCCGACTCCCATTGTTCATTGGAAATAAGATCAGAGTCAGAATTTACCTCTGTTGATTCGTCCTCATGTGCCATGAGGCACAAACTTTCTATGAGCTCCTGTAGCTCCTCATCGGACGGTTTGTCCTCCTCGTCGCTCCATGTGGCGATCATGGCTTTAGGCTTCTTGAACTTTTCTTTCTTGAATTTCCTCTTCAGATCTTGGCACTCCCCTCTCATGTGCCCGGGCTTCTTGCATTCGTAGCAGATGACATTATTGGGCTTGCTCGGCTCGCCCTTGGTTTGAGTGGGCTTCCTTTGCCCCTTTCTGAAGTTGCCTTGGAAATTATTCTTCTTTCTCAAAAGTCTCCTTACTTGGCGAGTTATCATGGCCAAGTCTTCTTCTTCATTGCTTCCCTCGCTGGATTTTTCTTCTTGAAATTAAAGTCATCATCAGATTGATGAGCTTTCAATCCAACCACTTTCTTCTTCTTCGTATCTTCCTCGGTTGTTCTCTTCATGTTTATCTCATAGGTCATGAGTGACCCTATGAGCTCATCCAAGGAAAGTGTGGATAAATTTTTTGAATCTTCAATTACTGTGGCTTTTGTGTGCCCCGCCGACGGAAGTGATCTCAGGACTTTCCTTACAAGATCAGAGTTTGTGTACTCCTTCCCGAGGCTTTTGAGACCATTTGTTATCTCCGTTAATCTTGCGAACATCTCTGAGATGGTTTCTTCATGCTTCATTTTGAACAACTCATAATCTCTTACAAGGAGATTTGCCTTGGTCTCCTTGATCTCGGAGGTTCCCTCATATATGAGCCGCAACTTGTCCCACATCTCCTTTACTGAACTGCACATGGATACACGAGAGAATTCATTAGGATGTATCACACATTGCATAATATTCATAGCATTAAAATTGATAGTGCATTTCTTAATTTTCTCGGGTGTCCATTTCTCTTCATCATAAGAGAGTTTGTAAGGACCCTTGTCCACAACTCTCCAGATCTCATACTCCCGGGCTCTCAGAAAAATGTGCATAATGTTTTTCCAATAGGAGTAATTCGAGCCATCGAAGTATGGAGGGCGATGAATGGAATGACCCTCAGGCATCATACCCTTATTTGCCATTGATCTGGATCTTACTCAAGATCGTTAGATCTTGAAGAAAATAGAGCCTTAGCTCTGATACCAATTGAAGTCCCGCGATTAATGACACCCAAGAGGGGGGAGAATTGGGTGATTACAGATTTTAAAAACTTTTACCCTATTTAAAACACGTATTAAGAGCAAGCAACAAACAAGTATACATCTGATGGATTACAAAATGAATCTAGCTAAATCAACCCCTACAGTAGTTCTTTGGTACCAGGTGGAGTCTGGGAATCTGAAGATTCTCTCACACAAGGTATTTTCCTCCCGACAAGACTAACCTTATCGATCAGAAACCACATTTTGATATACCAGAGATCTCCCGTAAAAAGGTTAATAGAACTAGATCTAAATAAAGAAATCAGATGATGCAATACGCAAATATGCTAGAGCAGAATTGGAGGTAGAAGATAAGGAGCAAACCACACAGGAGACCACGATTTTAGGTGGTTCGGATGCAACAACTGCAACCTACGTCCACCCCTCACCGACTGTGAGGATTCACACACTATCTTGTAGAAGGTTACAAGATCAGAGCACACACACACACTCGTGTGAGTTAAGAACTCCCACGAAGATGCACAAGCACCGAATCACAAGGAAATGTGAAGAAATAGAGACACACACACACACACACACACACAGAGATCTGCGTAGATCCACACACATACAAGTATTCAGATATTACAAGAACACACACTTGAATCTAAAATAGAAATTGAATGGAAAACACAAAGTAAAAACTTCATATTCAAGCTCCCCCTTAGTTGATGAAGAAGATTTTGGATGCAGCTTGATCTCCACTTGGCTTGGGTTTGATCTGCTCCAGATGTGGCTTGGATCACTTGAAGATGGATGAAGAACTTCCTTCCCGGAGCACTGTTCACGGCTACAGTAGCAGCACTCTTCTCTCCCCTTGATAGCCTCCTTGAGCTTCCTTAGATGATTAGGGTTTCTTGCCCCAAAGAGATATTTTTATAACTCTTGAATGGTCAATAGACAAGCCAGGAACCAGATTCACAAATCATAGAAAGTTTGGTGGCTTTGGGATTAAACAAATCCAAGAAGAGGGGCTTCCCATGTTGAGAATACAAAGTCAACAATAAGGGCTTTCGAGGCTGGCAGTCGACCTGAGGTAGGGGGCGGTCGACCGAAATTTTGCAGGACTGGAGTTTTTCAATTCTGGGAAAATTGGTCAATCGATCCTTGCTGGGCGGTCGATCACTCCTGTAAAAAACTGTAGATTTGAGATCCCTAGAAAATTAAGTCGACCGCTCTGTGCCTTTAGGTCAACCGGAATCTGGGAATTCCGCAAAATAGCATGGTTCAGTCTATGAAACATATCCGAACATTTGAAGACTTATGTTTGCACAAGAATCCATATAAATCTCTATCGTGTGCGTGATTTGGGGCCCGACATGTGATTACGTTTTCTTTTCTCTCTCTAAAAATTCTAGTGAGAGAAGCTCTCGTCTGTTCCTTCCCGCCTTCGTTTTCTTTATTTTCTTCCTGGTGAGCTCCCCTCCTTGCCGGCCATGGCGGGCATGGTGGGGGAGACTGAGACCCCCCTGGATAGTTATGAAGCTAATCGCACAGAAGCTGCAGTGGTTTTCCCTCGGAAGACCTTCGCTCAGACTTTAATGGAAGATTGTATTCGGCCGCGCCTTCCTCTCCAGGTGAAGCCTCCAGCTTTTACAGATCAGGGTGAACCTGCAGTATTCTTCTCGCAAGAAGATATCCAGGTATCATGTTCACCTTTTCGGAATGCGATCATTGCCAAATGCTCTTATGGTCGCCCATCCATTCCGGAAATCAAGACATGTCTCTCGCTACGACTGCATCTGAGATCTGAGTTTATCATTAGCATGCTAAATGCACGACATATTATGATTCGGATGGACTGTGAAGCAGATTTTCTTAGAGTTCTTCTACAAAAAAATCTTTATATCAAAGGCTTTTTGTTCAAGTTTTTTAGATGGACACATGACTTTGATTTTGAAGCAGATCCTCCTACTGCTCCAGTCTGGATTGGATTTCCTTCCCTTCCTGTTAATTTCTACCATGAGGAAATGATTCAATCAATAGCAGGCAATATTGGTCCGGTGCTGCGAATTCATGATGCTATAGCAGCTATGTCTAACACCTCTGAGGCTTTGGTTTGTGTTGAAATTAATCTTGAACTGCAGCGGAAAACTCGAATCTGGATTGGAAAAGGCAATGGTGGTTTCTGGCAATCAATCAACTATCATAGGGTGCTTCACTTGTGTTCCCATTGCCATAAGATCGGGCATCAAGAAGGGAATTGCAAGAAGAAACAGAGGAAGAATGTAACTCGAGAGCAACAGATAGATCATGCTGTTCACCGTGAAGGCTTGCCGAATCCACCAATAAATCGCAGACAGGTCTTTCGGCCCCGGCAGGTGGATCCTCCGGCTGTTCGGCAAAATGTGGCAACGGGAAATAAGTTTGAAATTCTTCATCAGGTGGTGGAGTCTTTTGATTTGTAGCAAGCTAATTCTGATGCAAATGGCGCCACTGGGGAAGCTCAGGATCGGGTGCAGATGACTGGGGAAACCTCGGCTTCAATCTTATTGCAGTCTACACTTGTGGTGCCCCCCTCCTCTTTTAACTCAGCTCTTGATGGAGATACAGATAAAGGACCTAATGGGTTCCAGGCACTGGATGACTGTGAATCACTAGTTAGTGAAGGGAACCCAGTTCCTTCTCCCTTGAACAGTCTTGCTGGTGAAGTTGAAGTGGACAATCAACAGAGTTATATTGAGCCTAAAGAGATATCAATTTCAGTTGCTAAGACTTTGGTGGTCTGTGATGCGGAGATTTCCAATAGTGTTGAGGAGACAGATTTATACTCAGCTTGCATTTCAGTGGCTGAAAAGGCGCGGTTGGATAATGAGATACTGCAAGTCAAACTGCTTGGAAAAGGAAGTGGAAATTTCAATAAGCCTCCTGATGGTGGGGTCATCACTAGATCGAAAGCCAGATCGATGGAGGACATTATTTGGAATCCCCAATGATACAATCTATTGTTTTTTGGAATATACGGGGGGTTGGGAATTCTGTTTCCCGTAGATGCTTAAAACAAATTGTGAACTCTAATAAGGCCAGCTTGGTGGCCATTTCAGAACCAATGATCTCTTTTAATAGAGCTCCACAATTGGGAAGATATCTCAATCTCAGGGGCTGTGCTGGCAATAACTCAGAAGAGTCCAAGATTTGGGTCTTCTGGCATGAAAGCAATAATTTGGAGGTTATAGTCTCTTCTCCACAGCACATTACTTTGGGTCAAAAAATTGATAATTCTTTTTGTACATATTATACATTTGTATATGCTTCTTGCAATCCTCGTATAAGACATGATTTATTCAATGACCTTGCTACTTTTGGCCCTTCGGTGTCGACTCCATGGTTGGTGGGGGGAGATTTTAATTGTATAGCTAGGTTATCTGAGAAGGTTGGTGAATAACCCCCGGCCCTAGCATCAATGTTGGATTTCAATTCTTTCTCCTGCTCTGCTGGTTTGATTGATGCTGGATTTCAAGGACCATGTATGACTTGGACAAATAACAGATATGGTGCTGCAAACATCCGGGCTAGGCTTGATCGAATTTTTGTAAATAGCAATTGCCTATCTATGGCTTCCCATCTTACTGTCAAGCATTTATCAAGAGGCCCTTCAGATCATGCTCCTTTGCTGTTCCATTTGGACAATCTGCCTAAATGGCCTGGTCATTTTGTCTTCCAGAAAATGTGGTGCACTCATGACTCTTTCAAACAATTGGTTTCTAATGTATGGAAGCAGGCCCAAACCAATCACCCTAATGCCTTGGACAGGCTTTTCTTTAAGTTGAAGGCTGTCAAAGAAGCTCTTAGAAAATGGAACAAAGAAGTTTTTGGGGATATCTCTCTGAATAAAAACCAAGCTGAGGCTGAAGTTGAAACTAAATAGAACCTTTTTGATACAGATCCTTCCCCCATTAATAAAGAGGGTATATCTGCAGCTAATGCTAGGCTTCGTCAAGCTCTTTTTAGAGAGGAGCTTTTCTACAATCAAAAATCAAGGATAGATTGGATTGAAAGTGGTGATAGAAACACATCTTTTTACCATGCAGTTTCTCAGTGCAACAGAAGAAGGAATGTTATAACTAGACTTAAAGTTGGAAATCCAGCTGAGTGGTGTAATGAACAGGCAACCCTTCAGAATCATGCAGTAGCATACTTCAAACAACTTTTCACATCAGAGGAGCATATGATGGATCATTCTATGCTGAATTATATTCCCCAAGTTATATCTGAGGCTCAAAACCACTCCCTTTGTGCCTTGCCAGATGCAACTGAGGTCCGAAATGCAGTCTGGTCTCTAAAAGGATCCAGTTCCCCTGGCCCAGATGGTTTTAGTGGAGATTTCTTTACTTTTGCTTGGGACATTGTGGGGGATGATGTTATAGCAGCGGTATGTGCTTTCTTTAAAGGATTCCCCCTTCCAAGGGGAATTTTCTCCTCCCTCATTACTTTAATTCCCAAGGTGCATGAACCTAAGTCTTTCAATGATTTTAGACCTATCAGCCTATGCAATTTCTCATACAAAATCATTACCCGGATTATTTCTGAAAGGTTGGCTCCACTATTGCCAAGTATAATCTCTTTGGAGCAAGGAGCTTTTGTGAAAGGTAGATATATTCTGGATAATATAGCACTAGCTTGACAACTTATGATGGATTTGAACAGGAAAGTGAGAGGCCACAATGTGACTTTTAAGCTAGATATGGCTAAAGCCTATGATAGGATGGAGTGGGATTTCATTATAGCAGTTTTGAAGAGAATGGGTTTTAACTCTAGATTTACTTCATATATTGGTATGATCCTTTACAACAGCTGGTTCTCGGTCAACTTTAATGGTATGGCAACTGGTTTTTTCCAGTCTAGCAGAGGCATAAGACAAGGAGATCCACTTGCCCCTTTCCTGTTCATAATAGCATCAGAAGTCTTAAGTAGGGGCCTCTCTACTTTATTTCAATCTGGTCATCTGAAAGGCTATAAAGGACCAAGGCACAGTAAACAGGTCACTCATTTATTATATGCAGATGACACCTTGGTTTTTCTTAATGCTAGTAGGAATAACATTGAGGCTTTCAAACATTTTATCAACTGTTATGAAAATAGTTCAGGGCAGAAAGTCAATGTTATAAAAAGTAGTTTTATTTTATCCTCAAAGGCTCCTGAATCTCTTAGACAATCTATCTGCTCTCTTACAGGTTATAAGTATCAGTCTGATGGCTTGAATTATCTGGGCATTCCTGTTAAGAAAGGCAGATATCTGTGTTCAGATTTTAAATTCCTTATAGACAAGATATAAACCAAGTTGGAAGGATGGCAATCTAGCCTATTGTCAGCAGCAGGAAGGGCAGTGCTAATTGATTCTATCTTGCACAGTGTGCCAGTCTACCTTGCCTCAGCATGTTTTATACCAAAGAAGGTAATACATATCATTGAAAGTCTGAGTGCTAATTTTTTCTAGCATGGTCAACGTAAAACTAGGAGACATTGGGTAGCTTGGCATGCTATCCAAAAGCCTCGGGTGGAGGGGGAACTGGGAATCAGGGACTTGATAGGAGTTCAAATCTCCCTGGCTGTTAAGATGTTGTGGAATATTTTACAAGGGTCATCTCTTTGGTCTGCTTATGCCAGGTGCAGATTCATCAAATTTCATTTTGCTAGCTGTTCTAAGCCCTTTCCTACTGGCATGCCTATGGTTATGTAGAAACCCAAAATTTAAAAATGAGAAATAACTTTTTCAATTTCATTATGTAATTAAAATTTTCATGAAATAATCAAATTACATTTTTACTATATGAAATAAACTAGTTTATTGAATTAACTAGAATTAAATAGAGATTAAATGTTTCAAACCTTATATAAATCATAGTGAGCCCAATAAAAGTCCATGTAATAGACCAGGATCACAATTGGCCCATTGGAAAATCCATAATGGGCTGAATTAATGGTTAAAGGATTCAATAAAGGTTTAATTAACCTTAAATTCGTAACATGTGTTTAATATGATATTTAAGGGATTATAATAACCCAATTTCTAGAAGGTTGGTACAAAAATCGACCCTTACCTAACAGCCCACCTTGGACCAACCGTTTTTATATTGGTTTCACACCAAATGGAGGCTAGGTTAAGAGGAGAAATTAGAATTTTCTTCTAATTCGGAGTTGGAAAGTTTGGCATTGTTAGGCAAGGAATCTTGACAAATTTGGCCAAGTTTTGTCTATAAATAGAACCCCATTCGACCCTCAAACCATCCCTGGAGGTTAAGTATACGCTGCTGCGAAGATTGGTAGAGATTTGAAGGAAGATTTGGAAGATCAAAGGGTTTTCTTATATTTGGGGATATTTCTTTAGATCCGTCTAAAGGTAGGTGTCTCTCAGGCTAAACTTCAATTAAATCATGCCATCTTGTTCATTTTTCTGTCTTCTTTCTATTGATAGCTCATTTGTTAAATTCCGTTATGAAATGAGCAAGTTATGGTCAATTTATTGGAGGGGTATTCCCGTTTTTTCATCAGGTACAGAACGCGCTATACATCAGTAGCGCTTTCTGAACGCGCTGGCCCGACATAGCGCGTTCATACAGTGTATTTTCCCGCCCTCTAGGGTCAAACTTATAAAAAAAAGGAAAAAAAATATTCCAGAACGCGCTACCTAAGGGTGGCGCGATCTTCAAGGTCGCGCTGGTTTAAGCTAGCGCGTTAACAAAATTAGTGTTAAAGGAAAAATATATATATAATTGTCTTCTAAATTATTAACGCGCTGGTTTAAGCTAACACCGCATCCTATGCCCCTTGGGTCCTGATCCAAGGGTGAGCTCTCCAACATATAAAGCCATGCAAGTTTTTGTAACTTCCAATGTGGGACTAAACTTAAGTCACTATACAATAGGAACTATACCCTTTGAAAATTCACGTTAATTGTACGTATTTAGTCACCAAAAGTAAGAAAATGTAATATTAGCATTTTTTAATTCTTACAGCATGTTAAAAATTTATTTTTGTAGAATGAAATTATTTTTACATGTAAAAATCTAATTTTCACCACATTAGTTTATACATACTAAAAATTATTTCCAACATGTTAAAACTATTTTCAGCATGTTAAAAGTGACTCCCAATATAATAAAATCATTTTATACATACTGAGATATAAAAATTATTTTCAGCATGTTAAAATCTATTTAAAGTTATTTTTTGTGTGCATATGAAACCTAATTTTCTATTAAATAATTAATAAATTGATGCATGAAAAATACTTCCAGCATGATAAAATTTCTTCCAGTATGGTAAAATTATTCCAGCATGTTAGAATTATTTTTGGCATGTTAGAATTATTTTCAGTATATTAAAACTATTTTTCAGCATGATAATTCTATTTTCTGATCAAATAATTAGTAAATAAATATAGAAAAATGATTTTTAGCATGATAAAAATTATGTTGTTATCAGAAAATTTCTGTAATCAACATGGTAAACTTATCTTATCATCATATCAGTAAGTTAATGTATGGGAATTATTTTTGCATGTTAAGTATTAATTTTAGCATGTTAATAATTAATTTTCAGCATATAAAAATTAAATCCAGCATGAAAAATTTATTTTTATCATCTTACCAATAAAGTAATATATGAAAATCATTCTCAACATGTTAATATTAATTTCAGTAAGTTAGAATTGTTTTCAACATAAAAACTTATTTTCATAATTAAATTCTGATTATTATAATAAATCACCACTGTGGCTAACTAATGCATCTTTAAAGTACAAAAATTTCCTATAAACATGTCTAAACACTTGTAAATCAAATGCACATAAGATTAAACCATGGAATTAAATAAATTCTATTAAACTCTAATTACTTGATTTTCTTCCTAGTTACCATTCTTTCTTGAATTCCACGACTTAATGTCGTTAAACATTATGCTTTAAAATTATTATTCACTTCCCTTGCTACTTCTGAAATTTTTTCAGATCTGTACTTTTTACAAATTATCTTATTCTTGAAATTCGTTGGCCATAATTATATAAAGTGGATGTCTAAACGTACTTGGGATCTTCAGATACATATGATTCAATGCCTGGCATTAATGGGGCTCGATCTGGTCCTAGGGGGAGCACCCGAAAGTACTTGTGCCCATGGGAGTTGATTGACCAACGGTGTGGCATTCCACCGAAGTGCATGATAGATTTACTTGATATGGCATTCCACTATTCGTACTTGTTTACTTGTTACTTGTTTACTTGAAAATTACATGAATTACTTGACTTGCGTGAAAATGGCCAATTACATGAAATTCTTTACTTGTTCAAAGTCATTACTTGGAAATTCATATTGATATCATATCATCTCAATTACTTGGAAATTCTATTTATGTTTATACACTTTCCGATACAAGTTAGAAAATTGTTTAAATTGCTAACACTTAAAGATTGCCTGGTTCATAGAGATATAAAATCCTACTGAGCTTTTAGCTCACCCTACGTTTTGGTTAATTGTTGCAGGAAATGAAAATGTATAAGGGAATGGACAAGAGTGAGAGAGTGATTTTCCTTTTTACCTAGGTTTATGTAGATCGTTAGTGTTTTACAAGAATGATGTACTTTGGGATTGGAAGTTTGTAATTGCCTTTATGGCTTATGAATTAGTGATGTAAACTTCATTTTGATGGAATAAAAGTATCATTTTCCCATTCATTTCTGACTTTAGAAATAAAATTGTACATGTTCTGATCGACACGCGTATTTACGACTCGTCGCGCCCTCGATATTCCGCGTCGGGACGTGACAGGTTATGTTCAGGCAAGCTAGAGATATTATTATACAACATAGTAGATAATTTATTGGTGGTGGGGATGGACCTGATTTTCTGAGGGACAATTGGACTGGGAATGGGCCTCTGTATAGAGTTGTCCCAGACAGTGGTGTCAATGGGGGTGCAGGCCCCCCTTTGGCTTCTGTAAGAGAGGTTCTGTTGGACCCTCAACATGTTGCTAGGGATTTCAGTGGTTCTTACCAACTCCCGAACATTCAATTAACCAGTGAAACTGATGTATGTGTATGGATTGGATCTCTAAAAGGTAACTTTTCTGTCAAGTCAGTATATAATATGATTCGGTCTAAGGGCCTGAGGAGGCCAGCTTGGGCCAAGTTATGGCACTCTGCCATACCCCCGAGGGCTGCCTTATTTGCTTGGAAGATTCTACATCGAGCTGTCCCGGTTGATAGCAGGGTTATGGACTGTGGGATCCATATGGTTTCCAAGTGTAACTACTGTTCCCATCCTAGCCAGGAAGATCTTAATCATGTTTTTATCACTGGAGAGATGGCAACTGAATTATGGAGATGGGTTTATCCCCTGATTAATTACAGAGCATGGCCTAGTGATCAAATTACTGCTCGATTATGGAATCTCATTTCTGTTACAAATATGCAATTAGCCTTTAGCTTTATTGGGACCCTTGCTGTTATTCTGATGCTATGGGAAATATGGAAGTCCAGATGTGCAGCTAGATTTGAAGGTGTGCCTATCAACTATGCTGTTGTCAAAAAGAAAATTTTCTACTCTATCACCATGGCTCTAGACAGATTAAATTTCCATAAACCTCTGTCACATGTCCAATCCAGATGCCTTGCTGGCCTAGAATTATTCCCCCGGATAATCGTCAAAAAGCCAATTATTGTCTCATGTAAATTAGCTATGCAAGGCTATACTCTACATCTTGATGGAGCCTCGAAAGGTAATCCTGACAGAAGTGGGGGAGGTGGTTGCATAAGAGATACAGCAGGGGGTCTGATGGCTGCTTTTGCTTTCACTTATGGCATTGGGTACAGCCTTGTGGCTGAAACAAGAGCACTACATGATGGCCTTGCTATTGCAAAGCAGTGCGGCATTAGATTAACAGCCATTTTTTCAGATTGTATTGTTCTTGTGGAGGCAGCAAGGAAGGGAACTATCCCTAGTTGGATGACACTCCCATGGTGGAAGAGGATTATGATGCTACTCCAGGATAATGGCTGCCCGGTCCAGCATATATACAGAGAAGGAAACCAGTTGGCTGATTCCTTGGCATCCTATGCATGTAATGCATCGACTAACTCAGTCTATACTCGAGATAGAGATCTTCCATGGCCGGCCAGAGGTGCTTTCAGGATTGACAAGGCAGGACTGCCAGCATTTCGGTTCTAGTTTTCCTGGTTATATTTTAGTTCTTTTACTATATTGTTGTTGGTTTGATAAGGGGCTATGGCTCCTCTTCTCCTCAAGGGTATACCCCAAGGACTTTGTAATTTTTTTCAGTAAAAGCAATAAAATCTAGGGCCCTGGTGCTGCCTGGGGGAGTGAGAACACTCTTCCTTTCTGAGGAAGAGTGCACTTGATCAGGTCCAGCTCCAGATTGGCCAGTTCTTTGCTTAAAAAAAAGAATCCATATAAAATGAGCTTGTTTGACCCTCAATCAATTCATGCATTTGGGTTTTAATCTCATTTGGAGAAGTTCAATCAATTAATCAACCCATTTGTAATTCCAGGGTTTTGTTTTCATCAAAATCATCTGGAGACTCAAAAATAATGTCGACCTATGCTGCCCTTTAGACTATTTCTACTTTGAGTGTGTGTAGACTAGGGCTAAGGTTCATATCGACCTGATTGGAATTTTTGAACATTTTTCTTAGGGATTCCAGGGTTGTTTATTAGGGGCTCTTCCATTTTTTCTTTTATTTTATTGTTTGATTTTCCTTGACTTTGGATGCTTTTTGTGTTTGAGGAAGAAGCATCTGAAGAAGAAACAAAGGTGATAGTTTTTATGTCAATCTCTTTCTTTTTGGTGGGATTGTATCCCAACCCTTCTTTGTTAAAGTTCATTTTTGTTCCTAACAAAGCATCTAAGTTCTTTTTTCCATCCACAAACTTCTCCAGTTGTTTTTGTTTATCCTCCAGTTCCTTTTGGAGCTTTTCAACATTTTCTTGAAGTTTGGCATTGACTTCTTTGACGGCTACATATTTTTCATTTATTATATTGATGTCACTTTCAAATTTTTGCATCTTTGATTTTGCATCATCAATCTCATCTCTTAAGCTCTCATTTTCAGCTTCTAGGTCTTTCAATTCACTCCTTCCATATTCCAGATTTTCAACCAATTTCTTCAAATTTAGAATTTCCGATCCAGTGATGCATTCTTTTCACTTAAAGTGTAATCATGTACAACACTGTTGATTTTCTTTTTGAAGGCTTTATTTTCCTTCTTGTACATGTCATATTTATCCATCAATTCAGAATAAGCCTCTTCCTAGTCACTAGTTGAAAAATGATCAAAGGGAGAGTGTGCCTCTGATTCTTCATCTCCCTTAGTCATGAGGCATAAATCTACCTTTTCCTCTTCAGTGGAGCTTGTTTCATCATCATCTTCATCACTCCATGCAGATACCATAGCCTTGTTCTTCTTTTCTTTCCATTTGGGTGATGATTTCTTCACTTCTTCAGGGCATTCAGATTTTACATGCCCAGGCTTCCTGCAAGAATAGCACTCAATCTTATCAGATTTCTTTACATTTTCATATTTTGATATGAATGATTTCCTTACCTAGGGCCTCCCTTTTCTGAGGCCTTTATCTTCTTTTCTTAGAAATTTTCTGAACTTCCGGGTGAGCAAAGCTACTTCATCCTCATCTTCATTGCTAGTGGATGACTCACCTTCCTCGGATGTTCCTCGATTGCTAGGTCCAGCTTTCAGAGCTAGAGGCTTTTTCTTGCTTACCTCTACTTCCTTGTTCTTGAGATTTATCTCATAGGTCATGAGGGATCATATGAGTTCTTCGACTTTGGTGGTTGACAAGTTTCTGGATTCTTCAACCATAGTGGCTTTGGTATGCCAAGCTGGGGTTAGTGATCGAAGAATTTTTCTTATTATTTCCTGCTCAGAATAACTCTTTCCTAAACTAATTAGACTATTAGTGAGCTGAGTTAAACGAGCGTACATATCTGAAATGGATTCATCAGGCTTCATTTTAAATATTTCATATTCTGAAATCAACATGTTGGCTTTGGTCTCACGTACCTGAGATGTGCCTTCATATATTACCTCTAAATGGTCCCACATCTCTTTGGCTGTAGCACATGTTGATACTCTTGAGAACTCCAATTGATGGAGAGAACACTGCATTATGTGCTTAGCACTCCAGTTGACTGTGGATCTGCTTATATGCTCCCGTGTCCAAGTGTCATCTTCTGGAAGCTCATAGGGACCTTTGCTAACAACTTTCCAGAGCTCATACTCTTGAGCGCGGACGAACACCTGCATACGATTTTTCCAATATGAGTAGTTAGTTCCAGTGAAGAAAGGTGGTCTGTTGACAGAATGTCCTTCGGGCATGAGACCCTTGGACGCCATTCCACCATTTCTCTCAAGGTCATTGGACCCCATCATGAGAGATTGGCTCTGATACAACATGTTGTGTGGGAATGGCTGATCTAGAGGGGAGGGTTGAATACATCTGCCCCTCTTTTTCTAGAAATAAAAATGACCATAGCAGAATAGAAGGAACTACTTTAAATGCAGGGAATACACACACACAATGCAAGAATGTGAATAGATAACAGGCCTAGAGAGGCATCTAGTGAAGAGCAAACACACATGCAAACCACATAGACAATGATTTTTAAGGTGGTTCGGACTTTCTCCAAAGTCCTACGTCTAAGTGAGGCTTCCCTAGTGCAACTGCACAACCCGCTGATTACACAGCTTAACAACCTGCTGCCTTACAGCTTGTAGAGAGACTATCCACGCTCAAGGAACCGATGTCACACAACTTGATGGCACACAGGCCAGACCACAGATCCAAGCACACAAGCTTGATCTGTCTTTCTATTGACATCGGTAGGGACGGTTCACAGTAGCATATGAGTCATGAAGAAAAAAACAAACACAATGATGGAAAAACTCAGACAGGATATTGGTGTTGGGTCTCCTCTGGAGCTGATCAGCAGTGTGGAAATTCGAGTGTGTTTTGAGTGATTGGTAACAGTTGAGTTGACTAAGTTGATTTCATCTTTTACCATGGTAGAAGTGTGAATTTTGATGAATCTCATTTAAGTCAGAATCATTAGATGGTCATAGTTGTTAGGATGCAATGCCCGGATACAGAGGGGGGTGAATGTATCCTTTTACAATTAATGCCCAAATAAAAACTCAAGTGCTGGACACAATCTCAGAATAAAACCAAATTCAATTAAACCAAGGAGCAAACACAAGAGACGCGCCTATTCAAGCATCTAGCAGAAACACACTCATAATGCAAACCACTGCTCAAGATATTTTTAGGTGGTTCGGTCCTCCAGACCTACATCCACCCCACACTTAAACTAAGTGTGGCTTCACTAACAGCTGGGCAACACAGCTTGCCAACAGAAGCTGATTCACAGCTTACCCAGGGGAACAGACTCCCCTCTTCCTCCAACCTGGAGGGAACCTCTAGCAACCCTCGGTCACTAGAAAATCAGAGACTAGCGTCTCTCTTCCTCTATACCAAGAGGGAACCCCTTGACTTGCAACCCATAAGCCCAAAACTGGAGATCAGATCTCCCTTCCTCCAAACCAGAGGGAACACACAAGTGACTTCCAGCCACTTGCAGACTAGAGGTCGAAGACCTCTCTTCCTCCAGACCAGGAGGGACCCGACCTCAGTCCTGAGGATCGGAAGTACAAAGCTAACCCAAATGAAAACGGAAAAATAAGAAGGGGAAAAATATACAGCGATCAGAAAGCTGTAAAGACAGATAACACAAATGTGGCTCGCATGGAGCTGACTGGCCTGGATTTGATCCACGGTCCAGTAGTCAGATCTTCAGGTAAGCTTCTCTTCCTCTTCTCTTCGTTCTCACTTTCTTCTCTCTTTCTCTTCTCCTCTTCTTCTACTCTTTTTCTCACTCTCGATCTCTGCTCCTCTATTCCTTTTGGCTCATATGCTTACCCCCTACTTCATCAGCCTTTCTTCCATTTATATCAGCAGGATGATGGGGTACAAAGTGCGTGTGCCTCCCACGCTTGATCCAGAACTTTCCTGCCACGTGCCCTTTTCGTATTTGTTCCTCTAGCATAGGATCACGTGCAGCCCAGTTATTGGGGAATACTCTTCCTCGGACCTGCAAGGAGATAAAAACTATTAATACTCAGGGTTTGCTCTATATATCTACCTGAAATGAGGTGGTTGACACTCAAGCTGAAACTGCACGAGGTATGTGGGAACGACAAGAGGTGCACTATACTAAGAACGACACGAGATACAGTGGTGACAAAACAAACACTACCAAGAGAACGACACGAAGTCCACGGGTGACAATACAGATACTACAAAGAGAACGACACGAGGTAGAGAGAGAACAACACGAGATATACAATAATAAAGCTGACACTACAAAGAGAACGACACGAAGTCCACGGGTGACAATACAGATACTACAAAGAGAACGACATGAGGTAGAGAGAGAACAACATGAGATAAAAAGGAAGACACGCGGTCAGAGGAAACCTGGACGAAGGTAGAAGCAAAACAACACGCGGACATAAACACAAGAGAAACACGAAAATAGAAACCGACACGAAGTGTGGTTTCAAAACAAGAAAGACACGAGGTCTAGGAAAAGCAACACGAAGATAGAAATAACAAAGAATCGACTCGAACTAAGGACGACATGGAGACAACACAGTCAGACTCGACTTGAGACACTTAACGCTTGAACTTAGAGAAGAGTGCACGAAGTAACATCAACATGAAGACAGAAGACAGAAATAACACGAAGACTCAAACACAAAAATAACACGAAGACATGAATACAAAAGTAACACGACATAACAAACTCGCTCGAACTTACAAACGACTCGAAGACGAGGATGACACGGGCTAAAACCAACTCGAGGATGAAAACAAAAACTGACACGAAGTGTGGTCACAAAGCAGAGAAGACACGGGGTCTAGGAAAGACAACACGAGGACAGAAGACAGGAACAGTTTCAATCGACACGTGATAAAACAAAGAAAGCAGGAAAACGACTCGAGTATCTACAGTAAATGACACGAAGACAAGCCCTGAAAATACTGTTTTAGACTTCACGCTGTACAGACTTTGAGGAGTCTGAACCAATGTACAGACTTTAAACCTATGAAGATGGAGTGTATAGACTTGAAAGTCTGAATGCGATGTGCATACTTGCTGAGTTGACGCTGCAGCCCAATGAGTTAACGCTGCAACATATACACTATGCGTTCAAATGAAGGTGTATATACTTTGAAGTTTCAAGGCCACAATGTATAGACTTAAAAAGAAGCAGTCCGATGTACAGACTTCAAATGTGAAGACATTGTGACTGCAAATGCAGTGATCAGACTTCATTGTATAGACTTGGAGAACATGAGACAATGTGCATACTTGGGACGCCTGAAGACCAATATATAACATGACTGAACATAATCAATTATGCAAAGCCATATTAGAACTAATGAAGAACAGCATAATGATCAGAAAGTAGCAATTTGACTCACACAAGATGACTCACAGTGAATAGCTCACTACAAAGGCCAACCATCAAAACCACCATTAAAACCATCATCAAAATCACAGGGGCACAACAATCTCCCCCTTTTTGATGATGGCAACACTACATAGTGAGTCATTTGAGAAGTCTGTTGACTCAAACTATTCTCCCCCTTTGACTTCATCAAAAAGAAAATAGTTTGAGAAATGAAAGGAACCAGCATGCTATAATTGAAAACCAATCTCCCCCTTGATATATCCAAGATGAATCATGGGATGATAAGAATGCATATGCACGTGGAGATTTCAAAAATGCAAGATCACAATTCTTCCCTTTGGCAACATCAAAAAGAAAGAGACAAAAGGAGACAGAAATGCAAATGATATGAGATATAATTAATCAAATCCAAGAGTGTGAAAGAGAGCCTCTAAATGGGCAACAAGATATAGATCATTATCTTTTTAAGGATTAAAATATCTGGCTTGTCTGCTGGAAGGGCCACGCGGCCTGCCTGGTGGTGGTCTCCCCCTAGGAGCAGCAGAGGTATATTCTTGAGGTGGAGTTCTGCTAGAGGAAGCCTGGCCAGGAGCTGAACCCAAGGTAGAGTGAAATTCCTTCAGGTCATTGGACAATTCAGCTAGCTAATACACCACAGCGCTTCTGACATTTGCCACTTCAGAAATGATGTCGTCTTGGCGAATATTAACTGTTTCATATCTGTCAGTCAGAATAGTCATTTCTGTTAAGAAAGCGATCAGTTTGTCATAGATCTTCTGCACATCTAGACCTAGGGCACTGAATGACCCTTTCAAAACTTCTAAGGATGTCCTGATCTCAAAACAGTGATTTATAATGCTGGCAGAAGACTTAAAGGAGGAAATTTGAGCATCTTGTAGTTCACGAAGTGTTGTTGCAATCTTTGAACATGCCTCCTGCAAGCCTGTCATCAAGGACCTGTTGGCATCATCTGAAGCTTTCTTGTTTAACAGAAACCTTTTCTATTTAGTTAGGAGAGAGATCTCAAGCTTCAGTAGCCTGGAATGGACTTGATTGATGTTAAGAGAGACATACTTGAGCATATCATCCATTTTCTTATCTTGTCTTTGCATTTGCTGAGTCAAATTTATAAGAAGTTCTTCAATATTTGGCGCCCTAGCAGATAGAAGTCGAGGTTGACCTAGAGGTGTACCAAAAGATTCACAGCCAGGTGCAGATCTCTCATCTGTTTCTTCTTGCACTGGTGTTTGGTTGTCTACTGCTGGAGCCTGATATTCATCTTCAGCTTGGATGTCTTTGTCAGGACCTACATTTTCATGTGCCTCTTCTTCACTAGATGATTCTGTTTCTAGGTCTATGACAGGAACTTTCTCATGACACTCATCCACTATATCTTCCATGAGATTATGATCTGCAGGACTTTCAACAGGTGCATGTTCTAGAATTTCAGATGAAACTACGTTTTCAGCCTCTTCCAAACTTTTCTCCACAGCTTCTCTTAGAATGATATTAACAAAATCAGCAAGTTCTTGATCATTAATTACTTGCTCTTGATCAGGATGTTCCACGGGCACCCTCACTTCGTCTGATGTCTTCCCAAAAGAGTCAAACAGACCATCAATGTTTGTATCTAGATCAGTCTGAATGCTGTTTTCAGACAACCTGACTTCTTCAGATGCAAACTCGACAAGCTTCTGAAAAGAAAAAGATACTTCAGTGGGTGCAGCAGACATAGTTGACTGTGGATGTTCAGATGGTGTTTCCTGTAGAGCAACCTCAGAAGCTGATGCTAAAACTGTTTGGGTTGAATCTTGAGGGTGTTCCAGAAGCTCCCCCTGAGCTTGTGATTCCTTAACTTTCTGGGCCTTAGCCTGCCCCAAGAGAGAAGAGCCCTCCAACCCCAAAAATACTGAAACAAAATTCATGTTAAAAATGTTTCGAGCCCTAACTTCTGACATGGCCTCTCCATCCAAGGGAATCTTTGAGTACTTGAAGATGTCTGTCAAATGGGCGGCGTAGGGCAGATGTCGTTTGGATCCAATACACCCCTTCATGACATTAAAAATAACTTCAGGCAGACAGATCTTTACATTCTGAATCAGGCAGAACAATAGGAACCTCTGTGTGTCTGTGATTCTTCCTCTAGCACCAGTCTGTGGGGTGACTATTGAAGCAATGATGTTCTGAAGAAGCTTGTGAAGAGGGGGAAATGACGAGGTTTGGTAAGCTTTCAGCTTCAACTGCCCCTTGTCATGAATGTTACTGGGTTTAACAGTAATAACCGAAAAGGCTTCATGCAGACTATATCTATATCCTCTCTCTACTTCCCCTTTTTCTGGAATACTAAGAGCTTTGTGGAGAGAGTCACATGTTACTGTCATCTCAACCCCTTTAACAGACGAGATCAAAGCAGATTTATCTCGGCTCAAAGATAAATTATTGTAAAATTCCATTACCAGGGGGTAATAGACACGGTGGTTTTCTAGGAATTTCCTCCATTCCTGAAACTCAAGAATCTCCAAAAGTTCTGGAAACTTCAAAACCAGGGTTTCATCTCTGAAATCTACTATTCTTGGAGGAATGATTTTCCCACTCTCTAAAAACACGGTAGACTGAGAGGGCCTAGTACCTTGTGCTGAAGACATTTCTGCAGCTGATTCTGGTTCAAGACATCTTTGCTGCTTGGACGAAGGCTCCTCATCTATTTCTTTTCCCTTTCTCTTCCTTTCCACATGAGCGACGGATTCTGGCTGATCCATTTGTCGTAACTCTCAGAGTATCAACTCTTTCTTGCTGGTTGCTGCTGGAAATGAAGCTAGAGCCAAGAACGGAGGAGAACTCTATGGTGGAGATGAGATTTTAGAGAAGAAGGATGAGCGGGAGATAAGGGTTTGAAGAAGCATGCAAGACGTATCGACACGAGGAGACACATGAAGCGGCAGGGGCACACGAGGGTTTATTTATGTAACCTTGAGGAACAAGAAGGGTTTTTGAGGGGTCACTTTTCACTCTTATCGTACTTTTTCAGGAAATGCCCAAACTACCCTTATTCAATATGTAACACAGCCGTTTCCCGTTAAAGTTCGCTCTTCAATATATGGAATTATTATATTCTTCCGAAAACCTTGGTCAGTTACCTCAAGACGTTAAATCAACATGATCACAAAACTAGCTGTTAAAGGTACTTAGCCTAGAGAAGGTTACGATTAAAATACTCCTTATGTTTGTCAGGCAAAGAAATACTAAACAGATAGTTAAGCACAGTTCATTACCTCGTTTAAGGACAAGAGAGGGCATACAGAGTCAACCAATTTGTTGAGCACTAGGTAGAATTGTCCCTTTTTACACAAGGAGACATGTTTATAAGACACCAGAATCCCTGGTTACTCAGGACAAGCTACCTTTATGCCAATGAAATTTTTTTTTTGTTGACTTTTCTTTCCCCCTTTTTTTTATTTATTTCAACTTTTCCATAATATACAGAGATAGCTAACTGTATCATGACAGAACCTCTAGACTTCTTTGATCTAGAATATCTATTTCTCCACAATAGCCATTGCTCTGCCACAAGGAATGGCGTATTCCCTGGTAGCACCTCTCAAGATCTTAGACACAAGACAGAACTCTTACATAACACAATTTGTTATCTCACAGCCATCTTCACATAAGTTTCAGTTAAGACGAAATCCTCAGCAAGGCTTTTCCATTTAACAGAAATTTTTACAATGTGTTGACCAACAATTGAGGAATACCTTGGAAGAATTAAAGGACAAAATATAACCCCCATACATTAAAGTTCTTTATTAACAGGTATAACTTGTTACAAAAGATTTTGGGTGGTTTAAGGAATTCTGATCAAATCTGATAAGAGTGACAAAGCTAAAAGAAGGAATTTTCCTTCAAGAGAATTCCTGAACTAAAGGGGATAAAACAAGGATAAGAAGGTGACAAACAAGATGGAGAGAGATGAGATGAGAAGCACTCCATACAGCAAAGTAGCAGGTGAGAGATAACTCTAGAGAGTAAAGTCCAAGGAGCTCACATAAAATCTTCCTAAGGAGATTCAATCTAGAAACCAGAGAGTGCTCTTGAGCAATAAGCTGCAACCTCATGAGATGACTGAACTCAGCACCAAATAACCACATTGGCAGACAAAGGTTCTTCTGATACCAGATGACCTGACAAGCTCCTTTTTCAGTCCATGCAAGGGCATCTCACACACAACTCTTGGAAATATTAATTATTTATATATATATTTTTTTAATAAGTGGAATGTAATGCAATGAGCATGAGTCAGTAAATTGACATAAAAATAGCATGCCTCCCCCTGACTATGAGCATGAAGCTTTTTCTGAGAGCAAGTAATGTTTGCCATGATCACTAAACAAATGAATTTGTGATTCATGCACATTCAGGCTGCCCTGTTCAGTAGAATGACCTATGGTACTAGGCGAAGCACTTGGTCAGAAGGACCACCTCACACATAGTAAGCACCTCTAGACAGATTTTCATTGCCCTTATGATAGCTTACTATTTGATATACCATCATGGTCAAACATGATGATCAAAGGACATGCCAGATAAGTAAGATAATCATGTCTAGTTTAAAACATGCAGTTTATATGTTCAACAACAATCATCAGTCTGATGGATTAAGAATTGAATTCAGATTAGGAAGGCATTAGTAGATTTACCTGAGGCGTTCAGGCATGGGGTCGTTTTATGTGACCTGGTTTATTACCCCTTTATTCCATCCAAGGCACACCTACTAGGCACCTTCCTATTTTCCACTAGCAGGTACCCAAGTGGTCTTGGGTCTTGCATAGTAATTGGCCCCTTTTGGGACTGCCTGCATCTTCTTCTGTGCCAAATAGTCGTTAGAGTTCATGATAAAACAGTTATGCATTGAATGCCCAGACAGCCCACAATAGTGGCATGAACTAGCAGGTTTCATGTTCCTCTTATGTACACTAGCATGAACTTGAGCATTATAAGAGTGAGCATGAGGGTTTCTGTTATAATTATGAAATTTTTTTCTTTCATGACCAGCCACCTAATAAGCAGCAACGTGGTGGCCTGGTTTTCTGCAATTTGAGCACACAGGAATTCTTTTAAGAACATGTTTGTTCCTACCAAATCCTTTGAAATTTCTAGTCCTACCCTGGACATGCCAGCATTCCTTGACTGCATGCCCATGCTTCCCACAATGGGAGCAGAAAGGAGATTCTCTTCTAAAAAAGCTTGCCCAACATTCAGTGGCCTTGTGCCCAAGCTTGTTGCAATTAAAACATTTGACATGTTGGTTCAGAGAAGCAGTTTTGTTGATTTTAAGAGCATGTTGGTTATCATAAGATTTAGCGTGATGTGAGAGTGGTTTTTTCTTTCCATTAGCAAACCAACATTGAACAAGGGTGTGGCCTAATCTACCACAATGCGAGCATTCACTTTTCTTTGAATGAGCAGCAAGATTTCTATCATGATATTTCCCAGCATCCATCATTTCAGCATTTAAATCATCCAGTTCTCTTAATTCACACTCATGCATCAAATGACCTATCTTGTGACAGTAATGACATTTCATGATTTCCCTCTTATGTGCATGTCTCGGTATACCAGTGTGTTTTACAGCATGCACATTTTCAGTGTGATCCAATCCTTTCTTCACATGACTGACCATATCAATAACTTTTGTTTGTTTCTGATTCTTCTGAACATTTGGTTGTTTATTTTCTGAGGTGGTGGCTGCATCAGATGCTTTAGAAAAAGATGTCATTAGCTTATTTTTGAAAGCCTTTTTATTTATATCGTTGTAGCCTAACCCTTCCTTTTGAGTATTAACCTTAACACCTAACAACCTGTCCAGATTTTCTTGTCCTTTCACAAATTTTGACAGGGATTTATTCAAATCGTCAATTTCATTTTGCAGAGAAACGATGTGTATTTCATAACTGGAAATTTCTTGTTCATTGCAATTTACACATTCGCTTAGCACTTTGTTTGCAATTTTGCAATCCTCAACTTCTTGTTCCAGATTTTTCATTTTTTCAGATTCTTCAAAGTAAACAAATTTCCCTTTTTCTAAAGCTAGAAGCCTCTCAGACATAGTGGAGTTCAGCACTTTTAACTTCTCATTTTCTTCCTTAAGCTTGTCATTCTGAATTAACTCATTTATTAATATCTGATCTTCTGAGTTAGTTTCAATTTTTCTTCCAGCCATAAATTTCTTCAAATCTTTTTCCTTCTCTTCAATATCTTTCTATAATTCCACATTCACAAATTTTATGGCTTCAATTTTCTCAAACATGAGAATGTTCTCTTTTTTCAGTTTCTCTAAGCTTTCTTCATTTTCTTTGGAGAACTTTCTAAGAGAATTATCTTCAGATTTCAGCTTATTTAGATCAGATTTTAGACATTCACATTCCTTCATCAAGTTTTCGTTCTGATTTTTATACCTACGAATATCAGATAGACAGGTATCATGATGTTGCTTGATACTGGAGCAATTTTCACATGGGGATCTAGACCTTTCTAACCCAGTATTCTTTTTCAACTTTTTATACTGACTTCCTAACCTCTCATGTGATTCTAGCAATTCAGCATATGCATTTTCCCAATCATCTACAGTATAATTTTCAAAAGGATTTACCTCATCATCTTCATCTTGAATGCTGCCTTGATTATTTCTATCAGCCATCATGCAGCTGTCCTTCTTTGTCTTCTGAATTCGCTTCAGCATGTTCAGAATATCTTTAGCAGAACTGCAATCATAAAGACAAGACCATAAGGCTCTGTCAGTAGCTGCTTTCATCAGATTAAAAGCTTTCTGATTCTCTTCATGCAAGGAGGTATGCCTGTCAGTCCATTTGGACTTTTTCTTTGGTAGTTCATGAGGACCGTGTGAAATTACTTTCCACAGGTCTGGATTAATAGATTTAGCATAACTCTTTAAATTAGCAAGCCATGCACTGAAGTGTGTATCACAAAAAATCGGTGGATTAGCCATGAGAACAAATAGCAGGTAGATTCGAAGCAACAAGAGTATTGATGCACTAAAACCAGATAAGTATCGAAGACTACACGATCGGATCTGCAGGTCGCTGGACCTTCTAAGCAGACACCCGCTCTGATACCAATTGTTAGGATGCAATGCCCGGATACAGAGGGGGGTGAATGTATCCTTTTACAATTAATGCCCAAATAAAAACTCAAGTGCTGGACGCAATCTCAGAATAAAACCAAATTCAATTAAACCAAGGAGAAAACACAAGAGACACGCCTATTCAAGCATCTAGCGGAAGCACACTCATAATGCAAACCACTGCTCAAGATATTTTTAGGTGGTTCGGTCCTCCAGACCTACATCCACCCCACACTTAAACTAAGTGTGGCTTCACTAACAGCTGGGCAACACAGCTTGCCAACAGAAGCTGATACACATCTTACCCAGGGGAACAGACTCCCCTCTTCCTCCAACCTGGAGGGAACCTCTAGCAACCCTCGGTCACTAGAAAACCAGAGACTAGCGTCTCTCTTCCTCTATACCAAGAGGGAACCCCTGGACTTGCAACCCACAAGCCCAGAACTGGAGATCAGATCTCCCTTCCTCCAAACCAGAGGGAACACACAAGTGACTTCCAGCCACTTGCAGACTAGAGGTCGAAGACCTCTCTTCCTCCAGACCAGGAGGGACCCGACCTCAATCCTGAGGATCGAAAGTACAAAGCTAACCCAAATGAAAACGGAAAAATTAGAAAGGGAAAAATACACAGCGATCAGAAAGCTGTAAAGACAGATAACACAAACGTGGCTCGCATGGAGCTGACTGGCCTGGATTTGATCCACGGTCCAGTAGTCAGATCTTCAGGTAAGCTTCTCTTCCTCTTCTCTTCTTTCTCACTTTCTTCTCTCTTTCTCTTCTCCTCTTCTTCTACTCTTTTTCTCACTCTCGATCTCTGCTCCTCTATTCCTTTTGGCTCATATGCTTACCCCCTGCTTCATCAGCCTTTCTTCCATTTATATCAGCAGCCAGCAGGATGATGGGGTACAAAGTGCGTGTGCCTCCCACGCTTGATCCAGAACTTTCCTGCCACGTGCCCTTTTCGTATTTGTTCCTCTAGCATAGGATCACGTGCAGCCCAGTTATTGGGGAATACTCTTCCTCGGACCTGCAAGGAGATAAAAACTATTAATACTTAGGGTTTGCTCTATATATCTACCTGAAATGAGGTGGTTGACACTCAAGCTGAAACTGCACGAGGTATGTGGGAACGACAAGAGGTGCACTATACTGAGAACGACACGAGATACAGTGGTGACAAAACAAACACTACCAAGAGAACGACACGAAGTCCACGGGTGACAATACAGATACTACAAAGAGAACGACACGAGGTAGAGAGAGAACAACACGAGATATACAATAATAAAGCTGACACTACAAAGAGAACGACACGAAGTCCACGGGTGACAATACAGATACTACAAAGAGAACGACATGAGGTAGAGAGAGAACAACACGAGATAAAAAGGAAGACACGCGGTCAGAGGAAACCTGGACGAAGGTAGAAGCAAAACAACACGCGGACATAAACACAAGAGAAACACAAAAACAGAAACCGACACGAAGTGTGGTTTCAAAACAAGAAAGACACGAGGTCTAGGAAAAGCAACACGAAGATAGAAATAACAAAGAACCGACTCGAACTAAGGACGACATGGAGACAGCACAGTCAGACTCGACTTGAGACACTTAACGCTTGAACTTAGAGAAGAGTGCACGAAGTAACATCAACATGAAGACAGAAGATAGAAATAACACGAAGACTCAAACACAAAAATAACACGAAGACATGAATACAAAAGCAACACGACATAACAAACTCGCTCGAACTTACAAACGACTCGAAGACGAGGATGACACGGGCTAAAACCAACTCGAGGATGAAAACAAAAACTGACATGAAGTGTGGTCACAAAGCAGAGAAGACACGAGGTCTAGGAAAGACAACACGAGGATAGAAGACAGGAACGGTTTCAATCGACACGTGATAAAACAAAGAAAGCAGGAAAACGACTCGGGTATCTACAGTAAATGACACGAAGACAAGCCCTGAAAATACTGTTTTAGACTTCACGCTGTACAGACTTTGAGGAGTCTGAACCAATGTACAGACTTTAAACCTATGAAGATGGAGTGTATAGACTTGAAAGTCTGAATGTGATGTGCATACTTGCTGAGTTGACGCTGCAGCCCAATGAGTTAACGCTGCAACGTATACACTATGCATTCAACTGAAGGTGTATATACTTTAAAGTTTCAAGGCCACAATGTATAGACTTCAAAAGAAGCAGTCCGATGTACAGACTTCAAATGTGAAGACATTGTGACTGCAAATGCAGTGATCAGACTTCATTGTATAGACTTGGAGAACATGAGACAATGTGCATACTTGGGACGCCTGAAGACCAATATATAACATGACTGAACATAATCAATTATGCAAAGCCATATTAGAACTAATGAAGAACAGCATAATGATCAGAAAGTAGCAATTTGACTCACACAAGATGACTCACAGTGAATAGCTCACTACAAAGGCCAACCATCAAAACCACCATTAAAATCATCATCAAAATCACAGGGGCACAACAATAGTAGGTCTATGCAGGCTTGCCTTGTGATAAACAAGGTCTGTGCATAATCTTCACTAGGGGTATAAGGTCCGTGCATGTTGAGATAAATGCACACAACATCAGTGCATATTTGGTTGATTCAGCACATAGCATCGGTGCATATTTCAATGGTCTGCATTTGTTGCATAATATAAGTCTATACATGTTTTTCAAATATGCATAATAGAGTCTATGCACATACTGCACGGTGTACACCAAGGTCCGTGCACATTCACTCTAAGTGAATCTAACTTCTGTGCACGTTTGGTCTTAAGGCATGTAAAGGTCTGTGCATGTTTCTTTAGAAACATAAACAAGGTCTGTGCATCCTTTTGTTCATGTGTGAATAAAGTCAGTGCAAGTTCTTATTTGTGCCTTTCACGATCGATGCATGTCCGAACATAAAGTTAGTGCATATTATTCCTTGTATGATACAAGGTCGGTGCACGCTCCATTTCACGTTGAATCTAAGTCTGTGCATATTCTTTGTAGAAACCCGATAATTTAAAATGAGAAATAATTTTTTTCAAATAAATTATACAATTAAATTTTTCATGAAATAATTAAATTATAATTTTCTAAACTAGAATAGTGAATTTACTTAAGGTAAGTTGAAAAATAAATGCTTTAACCCTTAGATAAATCATTGCAAGCCCAATAAAAGTCCATATGATGGATTAGAATTACAATTGGCCCATTGGATAATCCATAATGGGCTAGATTAATGGAATAAAGGATTTGTTAAAGGATATTTAACCTTAAATTCGTAACATGTGTTTAATATGGTATTTAAGAAATTAAAATAACCCCATTTCTAAAAGATTGACTCAATAATCAACCTTTACCTAACTTACAACTTTAGACCAGCCATTTTTACATTAGTTTCACACCAAATTGTGGCTGGATTAAGAAGAAAAATTAGAATTTTCTACCAATTCGAACTTGAAAAGTTTGGCATTGTTAGGCAAGGAATCTTGACAAATTTGGCCAAGTTTTGGCTATTAATAGAACCTCATTCGACCCTCAAATCGTCCCTGGAGGCCTAGGCTATGCTACTCTGAAGATTGACGGTGAATTGAAGGGAAGATTTGGAGATCAAAGGGTTTCAAATTATTTGGGTGTTTTTCTTACCTCTCATTAGATCCACCAAAAGGTAGGTATCTCTCAGGTTAAATCTTAATTAAAGTATGCTATCTTGTTCATTTTTAAGTGCTCTTTCCATTGGTACCAGTTTCCCTAATTTTCACTGAGTATTAAGAAAGTTATGGTCATTTTAGTGAAGGGGTATCCCCGTTTTTCGAAAACTGAGTTCTGTTAAAGATCGCGCTACCCAAGAGGGGCGCGTTCATAAACGCGCTACCCCGACATGGCACATTTCTATACTCTAATTCCAATGTCTAGATTTCAAATATATATATATATATATTAACATTTCAGATCGCGCTAGTCTTGGATAGCGCATTCTTCAGAACGTGCTATCCAGAGCCAGCACGTTCTTAGGAAAGTAGTTTTCAATATATATATATATATATATAGATTCCAGATCGCGCTAGGCGTTCTTCAGGTCGCGCTAGGCAAGGCCAGCGTGTTCATAAAAATACCTGGAATGCCCGGGTAAATTATTTTTGGGTATAAATATATAAATAAATATATATATATATATATATAACTTATGAACGCGAAAACCAACCAACCAACCTCATCTCGGCTCGAGCCCACATCCTATGCCCCTTGGGTCTTGACCCAAGGGTGAGCTCTCCAACATATAAAGCCATGGAAGTTTTTCTAACTTCCAATATGGGACTAAACTTTAGCCACCATACAATGGGATCATAGTACTTGGAATCCACCTTAATTGTAAAACATTAGCATGTTGTCATTGTTTAGTTATGCTTTTGATGATTGTTGTGATTGTTAAGTTATGATTTTGATGATAACTAAACTTAATGTGTGATTAAGTGATCATAACTAAACTTGTGGTTGATTGCTCATGCTCCTGTTATCTATGTATGTTTGAGATGACAAATGGCAACGGTTACATGGTCTTAATGCTTGGTTTGCATATGTTGGTTCTAAAAGAGGTTTCAAGCCTTTATATGTTTGAATATCCACTCCGGTGTATCATCACTAAGAACATATGTGCCATTCTTTTGTAATAAATTTCTCATTAAGTTTGTCATTATCAATAAGTCTGTCATCATCAAAAAGGGGGAGATTGTTGAGTTATGGTTTTGATGATTGTTGTGATTGTTAAGTTATGATTTTGATGATAACTAAACTTAATGTGTGATTAAGTGATGATAACTAAACTTGTGGTTGATTGCTCATGCTCCTGTTATCTATGTATGTTTGAGATGGCAAATGGCAACGGTTACATGGTCTTAATGCTTGGTTTGCATATGTCGGTTCTAAAAGAGGTTTCAAGCCTTTATATGTTTGAACATATGAACTTGAGCTTTGATGAACACTTTTGTTCAAATCCTGATCAAATAGTTTGAAACTTGTTTGGTTGATTTTTACGCATACCATACATGCATTTGTCAAAGCAACAAGTGTTCCAATCTTATATGTGAAATTGGGTCTCAATGTAAATCACTTCTTGAACTCTAATACATATTTCACATATCATTTTGAGCTTGCATTATGTTGAAACAACTCATGAGAAACTTGCTTGAAAATTGGAATAATGGTACTTATATCTTGCTCAAATGATTTACAATAAGCTCTTGTTAATTGATTAAAACTGCCAAATGGCCAAAGGGGTTTCATACATGTACTTCATGCAATTACCACATGAATTATTGATCAAATTTATAATCCTTTTTTCTATGATTTTGTAGGTCAAAACACTCAACATATATTCCCCAAGATCAAATGAGCTTGAAGCCTCAGACTTAAATGGGTTGCAATGGAGTTCGAGGGTGAAACCTAAAAAGTCTGAAATTTACTATAGCTTTAGGTCGACCGCCCCAGGTCGATCGACAGCAGCGATCGACCACCCCAGGTCGACCAAAAATTCCAAGGATCAAATTTCTACAGGGTTTCTCAGTAGCGGTCGACCGCCAGCTTCCACAGGTCGACCGCCAGCCCCGAGCCAACAAAAGTTGACTTTGTTCTCCACTTCGAGAAGAGTCATTCTCCTTGTATTTCATTAATCCTTATGACACCCAATCATCCACAAAATGTGGATCTGGTCTGGAGGATGTCCAAGGACCATTCAAAGGTTATAAAACCTCCACAAGAAGGGTTAGAAACCCTAATGCTTCAAGGGGATCAAGAGAGATCAAGGGAGGCTAGAGGAGGAGATTCACGGGTACTGTAGCACCTCTGTGAATAGTGCTTCGAGCTCAAGTTCTTCATCCATTCCAAGTGATTCAAGCCTAGATCTGAAGCCTTCATCCTCCCATGAAGTGAAGAAACAAGCATCCAACCAGAAGAGATCGAAGGAGAGCCCATCAACCAAGGAGTCTATCAATGGAAAAAGAAGAAGGTTGCTACAAGGAAGAAGGAATCTCTTCATCCATCTGAAGGTATGCAAGCTCCATTTTGAATCCAACAACCTCAAAGGAAGAGAAGAAGCAAGCAAGGATCAAGGAGATCAAGGAAGTTATGCAAGCAAGAAGGAATTGTTACTATAGCCGTGAATAGTGATCCGTGGGTCAACTCTTCATCCAAGAGCTAAAGATTCAAGGTCCATCTGAAGCCATCAACTTCCAATAAACTGAAAAAGTAAGCATCACTCAAAGATCATCAGCATACATTCAGGGGAGCCAAATCAGGGGATTTCTAAACTGTTCCTTGTTATGTTTCAAGCTCATATTCGTGTGTTGTACAAACTGCGAAAACTTGTGTGTGTGGATCGTTCTGGATCCGTTGTTTTGTGTGGTTGTTGTGGTGTTCCATTCGTGTGTGCGTAGGTCTTCCTAGATCTACGTGTGTGTGTGGTTTTATTCAGATCATAGTGTTTATGTGTGGAGTGCTGCACTTGTCGCAACGTGTGTGTGTTTTGTTGATCCGCCTGTTGGATCGTGTTGGAGACTTCGTCTCCGTGTGTGTGTGTATTGGGACGCATCCCCGTGTGTGTGTGCATGCGTCGTCCTGCGTGTGTGTTTGGAGCGTCATCTCCGTTTGGGAATTTATCCCCGAGTGAAGCGTCACCGGGTTTGGTGAGGGGTGGACGTAGGATTGCCGTCGTTGCATCCCAAACACCTTAAAAATCGTTGTGCATTGTGTGTTATTTGTATGGTTTGATTGTTTTCGTTGTATGGTCGTGTGGGAACGGAAAGTTTGAGAGAATTGGTTAATTAGTTTTTATTTGCTAATTATTATTTATCACATATTTTGTAAAAAAAAGGTAAAAGTTTTCGTAAAATTTGGTATCACCCAATTCACCCCCCTCATGGGTGTCATTGATCGCGGGACTTCACATAGTACTTGGAATCCACCTTAATTGTAAAGCATTATCATGTTAAAATTACTTTAAGCATCTTAAATATTAAATTCAGCATGTTAAATTTATTTGTACAGAATAAAAGTATTTTTAGTGTGTTAAATACTACTTACAAGATGATAAGTCTATATTACTAGAAAATTTAGGTATAAAACTCATTTGAAGCATGTAAAAGTATGCTTATAAGTAAATTGATGTTTCAAAAAGTATTATCTGCATGATAACATTTCTTTCTGTCATATTATCAGAAATTGAGTTATGAAAATTACTTTTAGCATGATTAAAACCTACTTTCTTATCGAATAAGTAGGAAATTAATGCATGAAAAATATTTCCAGCATGTTAAAAATACTGCCAGCATGATAAAAATTAATTCCATCATGTTAGAATTATTTTTAGCTTGTTAGGACTATTTTTCAACATATTAAAGTTATTTAAAATTATTTTTCACCATGTAAAAATCTATTTTTATCATGTTATTAGTAAAGTAATGTATGAAAATTAGTTTCAGCATGTTAAAAATTATTTCTAGTATGATAAATTTGCCTCCTGCATATTGAGATAGGAAATTATTTTTCAGCATGATAATTTTATTTAAAATTAATTTTTGCATATTTTCCTATCAAGAAATTAGTAACTAAATGTATAAAAATTATTTTCAGCATAATAAAACTTACTTGCAGTAATATAAAATTATTTACAGTATGTTAGGATTATCTTAGTATGTTAGAATTAATTTCAGCATGCTAAAGCTATTTAAAAACTATTTTCAGCATGATAAACCTATTTTCTCAACAAATAATTAGCAAATAAATGTAGAAAAATTATTTTTCAGCATAAAAATGTATTTTGTTACCAGGAAACTTAGGAAAACAGCATGGTAAATTTATGTTTATCACCCCATCAGTAAATTAGCGTATGAGGATTATTTAGCATGTTAAGTATTCATATTAATATGTTAAATAAAAATTTTCAGCATGATAAAAAGTTAATTCCAGCATGAAAAGTCTACCTTATCATCTCAGCAGTAACGTGACACATGAAAATTATTTCCAGCAAGTAAAACTTATGTTTAGTACATAAACTCTACTTTCTTATCTAATAACTAGTGCATTGATGAATAAATAGTAAATACCAAAAATCAGGATTTTAAAATTCAGAAATTATACTTCCTACCTAAAACACTTAATTATGAAAAATACACATCAGATTAGACTATGAAATTTAAAATAATTCTATTTACTTGACTTCCTTCCTAGTTTATCGTCATCCTTGAATTCTACGACTTAATGTCGTTAAACATGATGCCTAAAATGAGTTTTCCACTCTCCTTTGTAATTATCACAATTTTTGCCAGATCTGTACTTGTTTACAAATGAGCCTGTTCTTGAAATTCTTTGGCCATATTGTGAAATTATATAGAAAAATGTCAGGGGCTATGGGTCCCAATGAAATGACATTTAAATGCTAGTGTATAAAGAGGTTCTGATCTGATCCCACGGGCGAAGCAAAGTCCAAATATAAATCAGTATTATAATGATCAGGTGCTGGCATTCACCAATACATGGTCTATTACAGTTAGGGGCAATCATACTGTCGTGAGAACCCCTAAGTGTGTAGCCAAATAGTGATATTCCATGAGGGGCTGTCATATCGTCGTGATTTCCCCTTAGTGCTTTGGCCAATCCTATTGAGTGTTCGTAGAAGTGATTGCTCTACTTCTATATTATTATTACTTAAAGGTTCATCATAAATATCCTTTTAGAAGTGATTGTTCTACTTCTATATTGTTTAAAGTTTAAGTGATTGCTCTACTTCGATATTGCTTAAAAGTTCATCATGAAAGTTCTTGAATTGTCTTAATGATAGTACCCATCGTCTCATCATGAAAGTTCTTGATATATTTCTGGAAATGACCATCGTCTTGTCTACTATCATGATCTTGAAATTATTTTGTTATCTTGAAATTACTTGGAATTTCCTTATACAAAATTTCCTACTTGAAATTCATGATCAACTACTTCCTGACACAAATTGTTTAAATTGTTAAATACTTAAAATTGCCTGACTTTAGCGATATAAAATCCTACTGAGCTTTTTGCTAACTCTACGTTTTGGTTAATTGTTGTAGGAAGGGAAAATGAACAAGGGAATGGACAAGAGTGAAAGAGTGATTTACCTAAGTTTATGTAGATCAATAGTTACTCTTACAAGAATTCTGAAATTTGAAAGATTGTTTCATGCCTTTATGGCTTATAAATTAGTGATGTAAACCTTTATTTTGATATAATAAAATTATCAATTTCTTCTTATCTCTTGTCTTAGAATTAAATTTGTACATGCTCTGATCGACACGAGTGCCTCGTAATTGCTCGTGCCCTCGATTTTTCGCGTCGGGGCGTGACAGTTTTAGTCCTACTAAAGTCGGTGCATTGTTTACACGGTTAGGCTTTGTGCATACATGAGTCAGTGCATGCCTAGTCTTACGCATATAAGAGTCAAAGCATATCTAGGTCGGTGCACATGTTATGTGGCTGCATATAGGGTCTATGCAGGTTTTATCCTGCACACATAAAGGTCTGTGCAAGTTTCAATTTTGTGCACGTGAAGTCTGTGCAGTCTTGGCTCATACGCATACCTGTCTGTGCAGGTCTTAACATGCACACATAAAAAAGTCTGTGCAAGTTTTTATCATGTGCTGAGTTAAGTCGGTGCACACTCGCTTTGATGTTTAGACAGTCGATGCACATAGTGTATCCAGTCGGTGCATGTTTGCATACAAGCATATGAAAGTATGTGCACACTTTCTCACTCGCACGTCATAAGTCTGTGCACATTTTTGTTTTGACGATAGAAGGTCTGTGCATATTCTGTTTTATGTCATATTCAAGTCTGTGCACATTACATATGGATGATTACAAGATGTTTGATGGAATGTCTCTCTTCTAATTAACAAGATGTAAGCAACACGTGAGCTCGAGCGGAAGCAGGCACGTGTTCCCAGAAAGGTTGGAAGCTGGCACGAGACTCCATGATACTTATGATTGGCACGTGATCCAAGGCAATAATCAAGCCAACATTTTTTGCCACGTGGAGTGCCATAGCTCAGCGATATTGACACGTGGACAGATGGAGATAAGATTTGTAAAAGTGTTTAGGCGGGAAACATGGCGTCCACATGCCCTTTGCCTGCCATATATAAAAGAGGCATTATCGCCAGATGAAGATGAGATAGAAGATTGAAGCAGAGAGAGATTCAGCAGAGCAGATCAGATCTCAAGAGAAGAAAAAGAAAAGAGTGCAAAGCGAGAGCCAATTGATCGTGAGAGAAGAAGAATTCTGAGAGATTCTGAGAGAGTGTGTTTAGTTGTGAGAGAAGGGTGACTTGCTATTGTTCTTGGCGTATAGGTTCATAACCATCGCCAGATTGCTCTATACTGAGAGCTACATTATTTTTCTCGTTGATTTGTTCCTTTTCCTTTTTAAACTCTCGTTACTGCAAGCTGTGAGTCAGTGTCTGTAGCATAAGCTATAAGGCTCAGCGGTAGAGGAGGATTCCTCTGATAGCGTAAGCTGTAAGGCTCAGCGTGTTTTGGGAAGTTTTCCCCGAAGCTGTGGATCAGCGGTTTGGAAGTTGTGTATTAGCAGTGAAGTCACACTTGGTTTGAGTGTGGGGTGGACGTAGATCTCTGGAGGAGATTGAACCACCTTAAAATTCTACTATCTATGTGGTTTTGATTTTCGTTTTGAGTGTTCTGCTCAAGCAAATTTAATTCTGCACTTGTTGCTTAGGTTGGTATAATTTTGGGGGGAAGATCTATTCACCCCCCCTCTAGATCTATCTTACGTGATATCGAAGCATTCCATAGTGTCAACAATTTGTATCAGAGCCTAACTCTTCTGCAGGGCTTAATATCCCAAAGAGGTTAGCTATCATGGATGCGAAAGGAATGACAGCCGAGGGACACTCTACAACTAAGCCTCCATACTTTGATGGTTCAAACTATGCATACCAGAAGAACTGTATGCAAGTCTTCTTGAGGGCAAAAGATTTTGAACTCTGGAAGGTTGTCAGTAAAGGCCCCTTCGAATTATCTGAGGATGAAGATTTATGGACACGAGAGCAGATCCGCAGATCTACACTTAACTGGTGTGCTATCAATGCAATCCAGTGTGCCCTTCATCCCACGGAGTTCTCCAAGGTACCATCCTGTTCATCGGCTAAGGAGATGTGGGATAAATTGGAAGTCATATACGAAGGGACATCCTAAGTGAGAGAGACCAAAGCCAACATGCTGGTCTCTGAGTACGAGGCATTTAGAATGAGGCCGAATGAGACTATTACAGAGATGTATGCTCGCCTCATAATTATCACAAATGGACTTAGGAACCTTGGGAAAGCTTACTCTGATTATGAGCTGGTGTGGAAGATTCTGCGTTCCCTAACTCTGATCTGGCACACCAAAGCTACTGTTATTGAGGAGTCCATTAACTTAAAGACCACCAAGGTTGATGAGTTGATCGGTTCACTCATGACATATGAGATGAACTTGCCAAAAATAGATGAGCTGGAGAAGAAGAAGAGACCTATTGCACTGAAGGCCAATTCCTATAAAAGTGGGTCATCCAGCGACCACAACTCCTCAGGATCAGAGATTGAAGGTGATCAGCTCGCTATGCTGACTCGGCAATTCAAGAGGTTTCTGAGAAAAGAGGGAAGAAATTTTGGAAGAAGACATCACAGTGACATACGGCAGACAAGGTATAAAACTAATCCTACCAAAAAGACAGACACCACTGTTTGCTATCATTGCAGGAAAGCTGGCCACATGAAGGTAGAATGTCCGGAGCTCCAGAAGCTGAAGGAAAAAGGAAAGAAGAGAAACACGAGAGGCAAAGCTATGATAAGTACCTGGAGCGATGAGGATGAGGGGAATCTCAGTTGCACCTCGGAGAGTGAAGGAGAAGGGAGTCAAATATGTCTGATGGCCAGGGACTGCGATAGAGAAGAAGAAAATGATGAGGTAACATCTCCATTTGAAAATTACACTCTTATTTATTGGGAAAATGCTTATGGTGAGTTACTAGATAAGGTTGATGATATTAGAAAAGAAAACAGACAGTTAAAAAGAAAACTGAATTCACTCGTTACATGTCAGATAGAGTTGCATATCTTGAAATAGAAAATAGCTGTTTAAAACAATCTGCTGCTGAAATAGATGAGATGAAATCTGCTTTGATTGACGCCAGGAAGGAGAGTGAGATGCTGAAAAATACAATTGATGACTTAAAGCTAAAATTTCAAAGTTGTGAAAATGATATGAAAATTGTTAATGAAAAGTATGAAGCTGTGTTGAGTGTCAATGTTGAGTTGAAGAAATCAATAGAAAATCTTGAAAAAGAAAATGAGGACAAACAGAAAACCATTGAGAGCATGACCCAAGGTACTAGAAACTTAAATGCTCTTTTAGGAACAAAAGTGAATTTTAGAAGAGAAGGTATTGGTTTTAATCCCACAGCTAAAAGAAGCTTCGAACTCAAAACTATTTCATTCACAGCAACAAAGGGAAAGACCACCCCTCTAATTAGAATGTGTAGTGAAAATAATGTTGACAAATCTTCTGTGAAAGCTGCTACTCAGAAAAAGTCCAGTGTTCAGGGCAAGGGTAAATAGAAGATGGAGATGCCCAGAAAATCACACACATATATGTCTACATCTCAAGGAAAATATCAGGTTAGGGGTCAACCATCTGCAACCTCAAAACCCCAGGATAAGTCTAATAGGTTTTCACAGAAAAATAGCTTGAAGACACAGTCCACTCCCATGCATATTCCAGATGGACCAAGGATAGTCAAGAGACCAGAGATTACCAGAAACTATCCCAGAGCTTAGGCTTATCATGCATATCATTATGCTCAGCCATATCAGTTCAGAAGGTGTACATACCACTCAAATTCCACTCCGAAGTATAGACCTCAGGTTAGAAATTGGTTTAGGCAATCTGGGACATGGAACCCAAGGAAACATAATTCCTATGGTCATCCAAGGACCAACTCAGGGTACACTTCACCCAATGCTTTCCAGACAATTAATCACTATAAAAATAGTAACAACAAAAATAAGACAAACAAATCCACAAAGCAATCAATTCTGAAACAAATGTGGATACCCAAATGTTTGCTATCATGCTTTGATGACTCTTCTGTTGTTTTGGGGCCCAAACATTTTTGGGTTCCAAACTTTTCTACTTGATCCTTGATGCAAGTATGCCTGGCAGCCAAGCAAAATCTGTGATACTTGGACAGTGGCTGCTCCAAGCATATGACGAGAGACAGGGCCAAATTTTGTATGCTGGTTGAAAAGAATGGAGGCCTTGTTACCTTTGGAGGCAACACCAAGGGCAAGATAGTCGGATCAGGTAAGGTAGGTAAGTGTTCTACCTACTATATTGATGAAGTCATGCTGGTAGAAGGTCTTGCATATAACCTGTTAAGTATTAGCCAGCTTTGTAATAAAGGTCATAGGGTAGTTTTTGACTGTACTAGTTGCAACATTTATGAGCCTAATTCTGACAATGTTAAATTTTCTGGTAAAAGAGTTAATAACATTTACCTAGTTGACCTAGATGATGTAGCACATTCAAACCTATGTCTTACTGTTAAAAAGGATGATCTAGCCTATCTTTGGCATCGCAGACTAGGTCATGCCAGCTATACAGTCCTACACAAACTGAATAAGCATTCAATGGTTAGAGGACTTCCTGAAATTTCTTTTAAAATTGATAATGTTGTATGTGAGGCATGCATTCAGTCCAAATAGACTAGGAAGTCATTCAAATCTAGAACAGAAAACCTATCTTCTAAACCATATGAACTGATTCATATGGATCTCTTTGGACCCACAAGGTCAGCCAGTTTATCAAATAGAAGATATGGTTTCGTATTAGTTGATGACTTCTCTAGGTTTACTTGGGTGTTTTTCCTCACACACAAAAATTAAGCATTTGATGAATTTCAAGATTTCTATTTAAAAATAAAATAGAATAATGACAATTCTATTCAGAACATACTATCTGATCATGGTGGTAAGTTTGATAACTCACAGTGTTATGACTTCTGCAAGGATAATGGCATAACTCACAAGTTCTCCTCTCCAAGGACTCCAGAGCAAAATGACATTGTAGAAAGGAGGAACCGAACACTTGTGGAGATGGCTCGAACACTACTGGTGGAAGGTAACCTACCAAGGAAATTTTGGGCTGAGGCAGTTAACACTGCATGCCATGTAGTCAACAGAGCCATGGTAAGGTCATTTACCTAGAAAACTCCTTATGAAATTCTCAAGGGTAAGAAGTCTTCACTAGCTTATTTCAAGGTCTTCGGTTGTAAGTGTTTGTACATGTCAATGCTAAAAGAGATCTTGATAAATTTGAACCTAAGAGTGATCCTAGAATTTTTCTAGGATATTCAGAAACATCTAGAGCCTATAGGGTATACAATTTAAACTCTAAGACAGTAGAAGAATCTCCACATGTGGTCTTTGATGAAACAATGACTAAACTTGAAAATGGTTTATGCAGGGAACAAAACAATGGAGAAATTCTGAAAAATGAAAATCCTGCAGACCAGTATGAAGAAAGCGATGCAGAGGAGCCTGGTTCTCAGGGAGAGGTAAATGAAGTTCAAGGTAATCAAATTATCAATGTCAGATCTCTTAAAGATCATCCTATAGATAATGTAATTGGTAATTTGCTTGAACTCCTAGAACCAGAGCCTATCTCAGAGCTCAAAATGAATTAAACTCCTTTGCATTAGTGTCACACATAGAACCCAAAAATATTGACAGTGCTCTTAGTGATGTGCAATGGATCAATGCCATGTACGAGGAATTAAATCAATTTGACAGGAACAAGGTATGGCACCTAGTTCCACCTCCTGATCATGGGACTGTCATTGGGACCAAATGGGTGTTTAGGAATAAAACAGATGAGAAGGGTAATGTCGTTAGGAATAAGGCCAGACTAGTAGCTCAGGGGTACAATCAGGAGTATGGTATTGACCTCGAAGAGTCATATGCCCCTATTGCTAGGTCAGAGGCTATCAGAATCCTAATAGCATATGCATACTCATTAGGAATCACCCTTCAGTAGATGGATGTGAATCTTTATTTCTGAATGGAGAAATAAACGAGGATGTCTTTGTAAGACAGCCTCCTGGTTTTGAATGCATAGATTTTCTCTAATCATGTATATAAGTTGAATAAAGATCTATATGGACTGAAACAAGCCCCTAGAGCTTGGTATGACAGGCTCAGTAAGTTCCTCACGGATAAGAAGTTCACAAGAGGTGAAATTGACCAAACCTTATTCACAAAGGTAAGTCATCCAGACATTCTCATTGTGTAAATTTATGTAGATGACATTATTTTTGGATCAACTAACCCAACCTTATATGAGGAATTTTCTAATCTAATGACACAGGAATTTGAAATGAGTTCAATGGGTGAGCTAAAATTGTTCCTTGGACTGCAAGTAACTCAGACTAAGGAAGGAACATTCATAACTCAGTCCAAGTACATCAAGAACCTATTGAAGAAATTCAAGTTTAAAAATTTGAAGGAAATAACAGCACCAATGGGTACATCAACTAGTCTTGATGATGACCCAAAAGGTAAATTGGTTGACACCAAATTGTACAGAGGTATGATCGGATCCCTTCTTTACCTTACTGCATCTAGGCCTGATATTCAATTTGCTGTGTGTTTATGTGCTAGATTTCAAGCTAGTCCTAAAGAGTCACATGTTAGTGCTGTTAGGTATCTGTCAGGCACCCTAGAGCTAGGTCTTTGGTATCCTGATCGGTGTGAGCTAGACCTTATAGCATACACTGATGCTGATTATGCTGGGTGTCAGATAGATAGAAAAAGCACTAGTGGATACTGCCATTTTTTAGGTGGTTGTCTAGTATCTTGGGCTTCTAAGAAGCAACACACTGTTGCTCTATCTACTACTGAGACAGAATATGTCACAGCAGGAAATTGTGCAGCCCAGGTGCTCTGGATCAAACACCAACTCCTTGATTATCAGATAGAATTGGGATGTATTCCAATTCTGTGTGATAACACTAGTGCTATAGCATTGACTAAAAATCATGTTCATCACTCTAGTATTAAGCACATAGAAATCAAACACCATTTTCTAAGAGATGAAGTAAGCAAGAATGAAATTGAACTCAACTTCATAGAATCTGAAAAACTGCTTGCTGATATGTTTACTAAACCTTTGAGCAATGATAGATTTAAATTCTTAAGAAGAGAACTAGGTTTATGTAAATTTCAGCATGATGAATAATTCTTTTTCATTCCTAAGGAAGGGCTGTGATCTGATATGTGCCTACCTATCAAATCTATTTTGAATAAGATTTCAGATGTGTGCTTGTCAATTGAGATTGCTATGAATAAATGTTCTGATTTGTCTTGTGAATGGTTCATGTCTGATTGCCAATAGCCTTATCTGTGTCATAGTTGAGTCATCTTAATTTTAGAGGTATATAAAATGATATGTGGTGGAAAGACAGATTCTGTCTGTCTGAAAGCCCATACTATGTGTAGAGGACTATCCTCTGCCAGGTACCATGAATCAAGAGAGTACATGCATTGCATTGCATTTCTTAAATGTTGGGTCTAATGTTCTATGGTTAGCTGTGTCTTAATGTTGAATAAAAATGCATATAGACAGGGGGAGCTCATGTTTAGAACACAATTGCCTATCCATGCTGTATTGTTATGTCAGGGGGAGTTTTTCTGATCTATCTAAATTCTGAAAAGTCTTATGTCAATACCTCACTTCAAAACTCTTTGGAACTCAGACTCTTTTCAAATCATCTATCCTGAATAAAATTTTGCTCTCTACAGCTGCCTGTGTGTTTCAAAATCTCCTTCCCATCCTGAATTGATGACAGTCTATCAATAAGTTCATTACATTAAGCAACATAAATCTCACATCTTCTATTATAAGAATCATGTTTGCTTCATGAATGAAACAATGGTTTAAGCTTAATAAACCTTAAAGTTTCAGGACTGTATTCTGAAATATAAGGATGTGGAAAATTTTAATAGCTCTCAACCTCAGTCTCATGTTGCGATAGACAAAGTTTGCTTGTGTCTGAAAACTGATAAGAAAGTGTAATCTAAGTTGAGGAAATTGGAAGTGTGTATTGTTTTTAAATAAAACACTCTGAAGAATTAAAAAGGGCAGCAAAAAGAAAAGAATGTGCCAAAATAAAAGTAATGTATAAGTAAAATGGCAGAGCAATGAATGAATGCACTGAGAAACTAAGTACTCTATAAATGAAATAGAGAAAACTCATGTCATGAAGTGCTTCATGTCACCTCTGTTCCCATGAACAAATCTGTAGGATTGGTTTCACTGAGTATCTAGGGGTACTGGCGTCTGATAAACGTGTACCCTCATGAAAAAATGTGCAAATCATGACTGCTATTTTTGATCAGAAATAATGTTGGTACTGTGTGCCTAGTAACTGGGGGTACTGGCATCTGATAAACGTGTACCCCTAATGTCAAAAGCATAATTGATACCTAACTGTTCAATAAGTAAGATAGTATCAAATTCTAAAAAGGTCTGCTGTAACCCTTGTTATCAAAGTCTTAGTGAGTGTCAAGTTGTTTAACCTCAATACATATTCTTGTCACTCACAAAGATTTTCACTGGTTTTGGAAGCGAGTAGGATACAGCTATGACCAAGTCTTTCATGACTTATGTGTCTCAGGTTTATTGCTATTAACGGATTTTGCAACCTTATTAGAAGAGTATAGTGTATTCACTCTACCTTTTATTACTCTTAAACCAAAACTCTATCATGAATGTAGAGTCTTAATTCTTATTTTTTGAAGGCCTTGAGACATAAATTGCTTCATTAATGAACTATTATTCAGGGTGTCACTCTATTCATTTTCTCCTATTTGCTTTGTCAATCCTGCCACCCTCACTCCTTGTTTGTTGATGGCAAAGGGGAGAGAACATTGTATGCATTGGTTTTCAGGGGAGAGAAAGAGGGCATCTGCTAAATTCTTTTGATTGTGCTTATGAGACTAATTGATAGTCCCATGATAAAATCCAATTCATATCCCATCATGTCCACCTCTTGATTTTGGCAGTCCCATGATAAAATCCATCCCTATACTCTCCCATTTTTATTCCAAAATTTCCAAGGGATGTAGTTTTCCAGCAGGCTTTTGATGTTCTGCCTTAATTTTTTGACAAGTAAGACAATGTGACACATAGTCCGCTATCTCTCTCTTCATATTGGGCCACCAATAATTTCTTTTAAGGTCTTGATACATCTTGGTAGCACCAGGGTGAATAGTATACTTAGATTTTTGAGCTTCTTCTAAGATCATCTTCTCAGTATCATCATGATTCGGAATGCAAATACGACCTCGAAACAATAATCTTCTATCATTTGCAATAACAAAATCCAGTCGTTGCTCCATATCAGCCTTAATCTCTAATAATACAGGGTCATTCTCTTGTAACTTGACTAGATCTTCAATCAATGTAGGTTGTGTCTGGATATTGGCTATAAAGAATTCTTCTTTCTTCATATCAACATCTAAATTCAACTGAACAAATTTAGAAATAAGATTAGTCATACCTTTCAGAAGACTTGATAGCTTTCCCACTGGTTTTCTACTGAGCGCATCAGCTATAGCATTCGCCTTGCCTGGATGATATTAAATATCAAAATCAAAGTCCTTGAGATACTCCAGCCATCTCCTTTGCCTCATATTCAAGTCCTTTTGAGAAAAGAGGTATTTCAGGCTCTTGTGATCTGAATATATAGTAAATTTCTCCCCATAAAGATAATGACGCCAAATCTTCAAGGCGAATATGACAACAGCCAGCTCCAGGTCATGAACAGGATAATTCTCCTCATGCCGCTTCCATTATCTTGAAGCGTAGCAAATCACCTTGCCATTTTGCATGAGCACGCACCTTAGGCCAATGCCGGATACATCAATATAAATTTCAAATCTGCCACCTTCAACAGGCAATGCCAGTATAGGTGTCGTGATGAGATGCTCCTTAAGAGTCAAGAAATTTTCTTCACATTCCTTTGTCCACTCAAAAGGATTTTCCTTCCTAGTGAGTCTTGTTAAAGGAGCGGCGATTTTGGAGAAATCTTTGATAAACTGCCTATAGTAACCAGCCAGGCCATTGAAACTCCAAACTTTAGATATGGTGTTCGGTCGGCTCCAGTTCTTAACAACTTCAACTTTAGAAGGATCTACTGCAATGCCTTCTTTAGAAATAATGTGGCCAAAAAAAGAAACCTCCTTAAGCCAAAATTCACATTTGTTCAACTTAGCATAGAGTTGGTGTTCCCGTAAGGTTCATAAAGAAACCCTTAGATGTTCCTCGTGTTCCTCCTTTGTCTTAGAATAGATAAGGATATCATCAATGAGGATGACCACAAATTGGTCAAGATAAGGCCGGAACACATTGTTCATTAGTTGCATAAATGCTACCGGGGCATTAGTTAACCCGAACGGCATTACCATGAATTCATAGTGCCCATATCTACTTCGAAAAGCAGTCTTGTGAATATCTTCCTCCTTGATCCTTAGTTGATGATAGCTCGACCTGAGGTCGATCTTGGAGAAGTACTCCGCGCCAGAAAGTTGGTCAAATAGTTCATCAATACGCGGCAGTGGGTATTTGTTCTTGATGGTAAGTTGATTCAACTGCTGGTAGTCGATGCATAACCTGAGGGAATCGTCCTTCTTCTTGACAAATAAGACCGGCGCACCCCAAGGGGATGTGCTAGGTCGAATGAAACTTTTTTCTAGCTGCTCTTGAAGTTGCTTCTTTAATTCCTTCAACTCTGTGGGGGACATCATTTAAGGAGCTATTGACACAGGTGCTACTCCGGGAACGAGTTCAATGGAGAAGTTTACTTCCCTTTCAAGTGATAAATCGGGTAGATCCGATGGGAACACATCAGGAAACTCATTTACAATGGGAATATCTTCTAAGATGATTTCCTTTGATTCAGTGGTGATTACGGAGGCAAGAAAAGCTTCACATCCTTGCGAAATGAGTTTGCAAGCATGAAGAGATCAAATAAGGGTAGGATGTTTCCTATACTTGATGCCAAGGAAAGAAAATCGCGGGAGACCTGATTTTCAAAAAGAGATTCTCCTATTGTGACAATTTATATAGGCATCGTGGTCTACAAGCCAATCTACACCTAGGATAGAATCGTAGCCTTCCATGTCAAGGCATACGAGGTTTGTAGGGAGATTATGACCTTCTACCATTACCTCACTATCGGGGTAGTGAGTTGTAAGTTTAGTTCCGGGACCTAAGGGTGTGGTGATAGCTAGGTCCAAGGGTAGAGGAACTGATGAAACTAGCAAGGTTTTTACACAAGCAGTAGATATAAAAGAATGAGAAGCACCAATATCAAATAACACGAATGCGGGATGGGAATAGATTTGAACAGTACCTTCCATTAGCCCATCATTCTTGGGTGCTTCATCATCATCCATAATAACGTTAAGATGAGCCTGTCACTTGCGTCTACCATTGGAAGGTTGATCCTTCATAAGGGGGCAATCCGGCATGTGGTGCTCCCGTAGCTTCCACATCTTAAGCAAGCACCGAGATGCTTTCCGCACTCCTCGACCGCGTGGCCAAATTTCTCGTAAAACGTGCAAGCCACCATGACTTGTTTATCTTCCTCCCTCACCTTTTTGTTCTTGTGGTAGCCACTACCACTCCCGTTCTGGGATCTCTTCTTACTATCATGGGATTTGTAAGGTTCTGTGATGTTGAACTTCTCCTTCTTTCCACGTCGATCAGACTTTTGGCTCGGCTCCTCCCCTTTGCCTTTGAGTTTATCGACCTTCTCCAAGGTCCGTTCACACAAGTGTGCATGTTGGACCATCTCTACATAGGTCCAAATATTTTACGAGCCAAGTTGCTGGATGAAGATGGGCCGCAGCCCGTCCTTGAAGCGATTAGCTTTGAGAAGATCTGTGCTCACTAAATGTTGAGCATATGGTGCTAGGCGATAGAATTGTAGCTCATACTCTGCCACCGTCATCATGCCTTGACGCAAAGAAGCGAACTCCGCCGCCTTCCTCTCCTTGACATGTTCGGAGAAGTATTTTGCTCGGAAGAGTGTGAGAAATCCCTCCCAAGTGTGTGGTGCATCTTGAGGCGGGGCCAGAATAGGCTTCCACCAAGTACATGCATCCTTGTTGAGTTGGAACGTGGCGAGACGAACCTTCTCTTGATCGGCACATTGCATGACCTTGAATATATGGTTCATTTCATCTATCCAGTTTTCATCCTTGTCTGGGTTGGAAGAACCAGAAAATCACAGAGGATTTAAACTCCGAAAGTTGCGGTGCAGATCACCAACATCAGCCCTCGCGCCGGCTTGGGCCATATTTTGCAAGGCCTGGGTGAGACCTGCAACAGTTTGTTGCATTCCACCACAATCAACACGGTGAGCCATTATAAGAATGAGGAGCCTGAGAAGAGTAATAGATTTGTTAATTCTAATGGAATTGATGGGGTTAATCTTAGAGAAAATTTCTAATTACTATCTCATCCCAGGTTCTACCCAATTGCTCTCATGGGTTGGGAATTTCTTTCCTTGTTTCATACGTAGGGGTGCTTAAGCCTTAGACTTAACCTTTGACATGACATCTTTCCTAGGAATAAGTAAGTCCTAAGACCTATGCGCTCTGATACCAGTTTAACTGTCATGCCCCGAGCTTTTAATACAGTGGAAGGAATCTCGGGAACGTGGACAGCCGGCATGGTAAGCCTCTCGCAAGCAATAAATCAAAGCGCAAGACAATCGCATAAAAGTAATTGCACAAGTAATTGCTCAAAACTCCAACTTTATTTCATAATAATAATAACCAAAAAGTACATAAGACCATTGCTTTTGACATCCTTACATCATATGACTCAAGAAATCAAAAATTACAATATGACTCTACTAGACACTAGATAACTAAGGCTCCTCTCATTCCAATGGACCATCAATCGCTCTCGGACCTACTACTTGCATAATCCGAATCCTATTCATTAGTATTTCCGAAAAAGATGAGAAAGTAGGTATGAGCACACTTGCCCAGTAGGTATCTTCGTATCAACATGAAGGTAATATTTAAATGATTAATGTTTTAGCTCTAGAATTAAGATAAAAATCAGAATGCGGTAAATCATACGGCATAAACCAAAATAACCAAGAATATAGAGTCATGAGATATCTGAGCGTGTAGACATGATCGAGTATATCACATGAACAAGCAAGATTTAATCATGTAGATGTAAATTTGGCCTTTCATGAACAAGAAAGTATGAGCATGTAACCAGAAAGTACTTACACAACCTTGTAAAGGCTATGTACTAGAAAGTCATTAACAAGCATGTAATTTCCATATTGAGCCTCGTGGTTTTCACTCGTCTATAAAAAAAGTACACCCAGCATAATGCGACGCCAGTGTTCATCGTACCCCATGGGTTTCAGCACGTTTCTGGCCATCGGCCGTGGGGGCTAGTGTCGAGCCCTTGGACACCGTCCGTGCCTGCTCTTGCATCTTCAAGTTACAGATCAAGCTATTTCCACGAGATACAAATAATTTCGGCCAATAATTTTAATTTCAAATAATAGGTTTCATGACTAAGTAACCAAGGTATAGAACGTTCCAAAACTGATATAAGATTGCAAAGAAGAATTAAAAGAGCATTATGCTACGGCGGCATTCCGACAGCATAACGGTACATTAATTAAGTTCCATAACTTAACATTAACTTGTTACACATAGGTTTGGGATCCAGATAATCCTAAGATCATCCAAGAATAGAATGTAAACAACCCTTAGGTCAAACCTCGGGTTATGAACCTCACAGAAAGAGACGGTCATTTACTGGTCCGTTTCATGCAGACGACGGTCACAGTCAGGCCGCTTAAACAATACTAGCGGTCCAGTGAAGGCCGCAACTATACTGTGCCAGCCAGAACGAAGGGAAAGTCGACACTTGAGGAATTATGGAATAATAGCGGTCTCAAGGTGGCCGTTTTATGACAAAGACGGTCTAAGTGCTAAGTAATAGTGACGGTCTCCTAGAGGGCTGCAATTAACTAGGGTACAGAAAGTAAAACATCAGTCACGTGAGTGCACTCTAGACAATTTGGGCTTCAAGGGTACAGCCAGCTCGATGTCCTAGTGGGAATCCCAGGTTCGCGGAGACTTGCGGAGGCCTTGAAACATGATCCCCTAGTCCGACAGAAGGAATATCCGGCGGAGAGGTTCACAAGTCCCAGAGATGTGCCTATAAGTGTAACGTGTATCTAATGGTCGCATACCAGAGTATACGGCATGTACTTATGAAAGACTTTGAGATGAGAGTGATCGATAAAACACTCGGTTAAACCATGGCAATAACACCACATAGATCTCATTCACAACATGAAAATTATTTAATTACAAAACTATAACATTTAAGCATGAAATTACATGATAATGAAAATAATGTTTAAAATCATGCACCTGTTGAAACATGGTTTCTAACAGTAAGTTTAAAACATGATAGCATGAGAAATATCATAGTTATAGTGTTAATAAATATGGAAAAACCAATTGAGTTCAGACTGGTTCGCAGAACCAAATAACAGTCAGGGTCTGGCCGCATAGTGGTCCAGACGGTCTTGCGATAGACCGCTCTAGAGATAAAAGATGGTCCTTTATTTGACCGCAAATAAGGCTATTTTGATGCACGAAGAATGAACTATATGTGCAATCTCAATAAAACGTGAAATTCTCTACATATAATGTATGAAAATGATTGGAAGTAGAGGGCTTTTATTCCTAACTTCAAGTTTGAGCCAATCATGAGATAACTTACCTTTAGACAGAGCTCTAAACTTCAAATTTTGGGCTGGAACTAGACCCTAATTCCTGTTTGTCCCGAACCAAATCAGCAACTTCATGGCCTTCTAACTTCTGATCTTCTTCACCTATGACCCCGAAACTTAGAGGGTAAGAAGAGGGTACTAAAAGGAACAAATAATTCTAAAGAACCCATATCTAATTACATCGTTTATGGCTTCTAATTCGCTGATCAATCAGGCCCGGTCGCACAATCTCTTGGGTTTCTTGCACCGAACCAGCATCTTTGGAAGCCTTGTCCTCCCTGATGACTCGATCTCCTAATGTGAAAGTCAGAGAGAAGTTAGACCTTACTATCATGAACAAATTCTTATAAAGAACTTACCTCTAATTCGGCCTCTTCACCTTAGTTCCACGTGAACCAAAAGTAAGGGTCGCGCAGGTGAGACTTAAGGTCTATTTATAAGGTTTAGCTAGGGTTTTGAGGATTTGGACGACCCTAGAGTCCTAATTAGGTCACCAAACTGATCCTAATCCATTCTAGAGCCTTCTAACTAACAGATTGCATCGATCTCAAGGGATTTGGCATGAAGAAATCAGAGTTTTCCACGCGATCAAACTGGTCGCGATCGGACTCTTGAAGGCAGTCCAAATGGGACCGTTTCTGATCCTAGGCGGTCGCTCGATAGACCGCAATTAACCTTGGGCGCCGAATTTCAATTAATGCAAACTCTTTCATTATTTATCCCTTTATTTATTCGATAAGTAGTAAATTTATCTCCTATATTCCGTAAATACATAATTTAAGCTTCTAGAAGATGGGCCAAATCTTGTGGGCTTGGGTTTAGGTCCGTTGGGCTTATTTAAAAGGGCCAGGTCAATCAATGAATATAGGGTCTTAATATTTATCTTTAATTAAAACAATTTAATTTAATAATCTATTATTTCCAGAAAATTTTTAGAAAATCTTAAAAAAATTCTAGAAAAATTTTAAAATACTTTACATAAATTTTGGGGCATTACAACCGATCTCAGTTGTTGGTTGAATACTAGCTTGCTACGTGGTTAGCTTTCATTGTTGATGTTTTTGGTTGCGTGTATTAATCTCACTTCACTAACCTATGTACATCAACAGTTTGTTCGTTAATCTAATCTAGCATTTGTTGTTGAATTGCTTCAGTTTTTAGTGCTATATCATAGCTTTGCTCTTGAGTTTTTAAATTGGTTTCATTTGGGGTATCGATCTATTCATCCCCCCTTCTAGATCTATCTCTCTATTTCTATCACATGTGACCTTGCTACTCTTTTGGTAATGATTATGTTTTCCATCACGCATTATTATTGTTTTCATGCATTATTAAATGGCTAATCACTTATATTTTTCCTGATGATAGAGTGTAATTCCTACTGAGCTTCTTGCTCATCTAGTTTCCTCTCAACACTTTTCAGGTATTAATGAAGTTACTTCAACTAATGGGGAGGGGCAATAGTGAAGGAGTTGCTAGTACCGCGAAGAGTTGTCTCTTTCATTTTGTTGAGTCCAGTCCTATATTTTTGGGTCGTTTCCTTTTTCCTTAATGTAAGGTAGTCAGGAGTTCTAATACTGGCTTATTGATATTAATAAAACTTATATTTATTTTTGACATATGTTTGTCTTGTGTTCTTGTCTTTTGGTTCGCTCTGTATCATGAATGAATCACTGCCACGTTCCGAGCATGTCTTCCACTGCTATCGATTCGGGGCGTCACAGTTTGTGGTATCAGAGCCTTGGTTTTCTTAAACCCTAGGTCTTGAGTCTAAGTCTGTATGTTAAATATTGATTGTCAGTCACCTTATAGGCACCTGGCGAGAGTGGGTAGAACCATGGGGCTAATTGGTAAAATTTATGATAATCTTAATAAAGTTAAATGATTCTAAGTTATTAATCTTCGTATAATTTATGTTATAGGCTAAGATGGCTGCGGAGCGTGCTCAATGGCGGGAGATGCAGCGTACGGTCCAAGGGTTGACTCAGGCCTTGCAGCAGGTAGCCCAGGGTGGAGTTCATCAGGGTGCAGGAGATTTGCATACGAGCTTTCAGGGTATGAATTCCCCTAGATTTAGTGGGTCTACTGATCCCGATGAGGTAGAGAATTAGGTTAAAGAGATAGAGAGGACCTTTAGGGTTATGCAGTGTACTGATCAGGAGATAGTCTTGCTAGCTACGTATCAATTAGAGAAAGATGCGCGGGCTTGGTGGGAAGTGGTGCAAGCGACAATACCAAATAATCAAGTTTCGTGGAATGAATCTGTGGAGCGTTTCAATGAGAGGTACTTTTCGGAGAGAATTCGAGAAAAGAAGGCTGATGAGTTTACATCTCTAAAGCAAATGAACATGTCTGTAGCGGAGTACGAAGCCCAATTTTCTAAACTAGCCCATTGTGCTCCCCACCTAGTTAATACGAGAAAGATGAAAGCTAGGAGATTCTTGAACAGTTTGAAAGTCGAGTATATTCCGCAGTTATCACTACAAGAAAATTGGCCTTTACCTACATTTAAAAAACATAGGTATAGGTCCAAAAAATGTAGGTAAAGCCTTTGGCCACGTTTGCTTGCCACGCTTTCAAAGCGTGGCGCTTGCTCGCGTGACTATAGGTTATACCTACATTTCTATGAAACGTAGGTATAGTTTGACCTATCCCTATGCTTTCAAAGCGTAGGAATAGTTTAGTAAAAAGCATAGGTAGATATCGACCTATACCTATGCTTTGAAAGCGTAAGAATCGTCCAACAAAAATGTAGGTTAAAAACATATATACACATGCATATAAGAGGCTATACCTACATTTATATAAACGTATGTATTACCTTTTGCCACGTAGTAGAAGAAACGTTTGAATAAGTATTAGCATGATGATACACTCTTTGAAAAAGTCAGCCATATCATATTTGAGAAAATTTTGGAAACTTTTTGTTAAGGTGTATACATGTCAACGAGTCATCACATACCAACCAATATTTGTTTGAGACTTCTTGAAATAGGATGGTTGATACTACATTGTATTAGTAAAAGAGAAGGCACATAGATTTATAATTATAACAACAAGAGATGTGCTAAGAAGGCTATATACTCAAACACAAAAATATTCTTGCCATGGTGAGCATAACGTTTCTATGGAAACAAGACTTTAGTCCAAACTCATATATACTACAGTAATAAAAAACAATGAAAGTCAAATCTAAATACTGAAAAAAAGGGAAGTTGTATATGAGCATATAAAAAAGGACAACATATAAAAGGGCTACTTGCTTACTATATATATACATATTTTTCTTATCGTATTTATGCAAGTATTTATCATCTTGCTAAAAAATGTTTGTAGATGAAATGTAAATCTACACTAATTATTAATTTTGGATTGTTCATTAAAAAAATTGTTGTAATACAGAACAAATAAAAAAATTTTGACTTCACAAACGAAGTCAATCAAAAATTGAATTCAGATAACAAGATGTGTGCCATATGATTGGAAGAGGGACTTTTTGTTTGAAGATAATAATGGAAATCCTTCATGCCTATGTGTGCAGACAACGGTGGAAATCTTCTTTTATATGTCTATCACCATCTTTTGAGGGAAGTTGTTTGAAGGTGAACAAATGGGTTCTCCTGAATCATTTAAAAAACATAAATATGACGATTCATTCTTCATAGAGAGTCGTTCATCCTACAACCCTATCTGTATGTTTATCATTTTAGAACAAAACATTAAACACATTTTAGAACAAAATAAAGATATCCTACAGGCGAGCAGAGATAAACACATTGTAACCTAATATTGTGACATGAGTATATACATATTATTCAATACCTTGAAGTTGCGGATCCACCGTCAGCATCACTCGCGTCATTCTGTTGTTTGCCTTCACCAGCATATTCTTTTTGGGGACGCTCATTCTAGTTTTTGGTCCTCTCATACCGCCCACCGCGTGGTCCACCATAGCGGCGGCCTTCAGCACCATAGCCCCTAGAATCCCACCCCGAGCTCTGGTTCTTGTCACCATACTTGCTGCTCTCGCTCTTGCCCCTGCGATTCCCATAGTATCCCCTTCCCTGCACCTCTTGCACCTCACCTCCCTCTACATCCCCAGAGGTGGCACCATCATCTTGAGCAAGGTTCCTGCCTACTGGTCCCCGTTCCCATTCCCTGCCGCCCGGTACTCATAGTAGCCCCTACCCCTCCCACGGCCAGGTCCTCCCCTACCTCCCGGCCACCACACCCACCACGTCCCTCGTACTCTCCTCCGTAGGTCCTTGAGTACCCGTCCCCGTACTGTCCCCATGACTCCCCACCGACGTGCCCAGGTCCGCGGCCCCAGCCGCCCCTTCCACCTCCCCTCCCCCTGTCCGCCATCCCTGACGCTAATCAATCAATAAACATAAAAAACAAGACCCAAGTAAGCAACATCCTCAACAGAACGCACAAGAACGCAAGAACAAGCCAATAAAGATGGCCAAAGAGGGGGGAATAAGGAAAAATAAAAGAAGATAAGAACACAGAAGAGGCACCGTACCCCCGGCGTCGTCCTCCTTCTCCGGCTGCAGTGACTGTAGATCCTGTTCTGCAGCCGCCATGCTTGCCTCGGAGATCCTCTTGGCCTCAACGCGGGTAAGGAGCGCGACGGGGTCGACCTCGTCGTCATCAACCTCGAAGAGGGAAAAAGGGTTGCCGATCCGTGCCATGGGGGGAGGCTTGGCTCTCCACACCTTCCTCCTCCTCCTCTATCAAGTTATCTGATGGGGACATCAAAGCAAGAGCACTGACATTTTAATTTACATTTGTGTCCTTTAGTTTATTTTTATATCCTTGGAAAAGCATATGTGCAATTGTAGGGCTTTGTAAGCCAATGTGTCTTTCCCTAGGATTGTTTGGGTTTTTGTGCAAAATGTCAGTAGGTCCAGCAAGGGGGCCCTCACTCCTTCCCCATTGGTCCACCTAAGCCATTTGGGTCCATGTGGGGCTGGTCAACCATCCTAGGTGGCTTCTAGATGCTTGGACTTTCAAAGGGGGACAAGTGGAATACAAAGTCCACATTGGATGCTAGCTTGGTCAAGCCCCCCCCCCTTAATGTATTTAATTGTGGTTCCAAAACACATGGGAGAAAAAAGATTTGAACTCCCTCTTTTACCCCTCCCAATTCTAGATCTAGGGTCATTTTGAGTCTTTTTTCATTTCATACGAATAGATGTAATTCACATTTTTTTGGAATTAATGAAGAAAATTTGGCATTTTGCCCCAAGGAGCCTAGGTGCGCCCCTCTCTCCTCTCCCCCCTCTAGAGCAGTGCGAGCTATTCTTTAGGGTGTGAAACCCTTCTATCTTCTCCTTAGCCCCTCTGAATTCTATTTCTGCCGCCGCCGCCGCTGCCATCGCACCGCCATCGCGCCGCCGTCTTCATCGCCGAAGTTCTGTCTACATCAAGATAGAGCCTCAAAGCTCAAATTTTAGCTCTCCATCAGGAGATCAGATCGAGTCCAAACTTGGAGGGTGAGTCATCCACATCCACCCCAGCCTCCAAAAAAAAATCCAATCATTTACCTTTCGTTTGCTATTTTTCCATTTTTATATATTTCCACCTTCCAGTTCTGTCTTCTATTCAGAACCTGTCACAGCCACCGTGTGTTTCCAAGTTTTGACCCCCTTTCTCTTATCTTCTTGAGTCACCAATTTTATTGGAAGTTTGGTCCACCAACCCCATCATTCATGAATTTTCTTGGAATTTCTGGAGTCCTTTTTGTATTTTAAAAAATTACTATCTTCTCCAAATTCTATTTTTGTCCTGTGCAGTTCAGATCCGACCCCCAGTCAGTATAAAATCCTCAAAAAATCGAAACCTCCACCAAAAGTCAAATCAAAATTATCTCCATCTTCCTTGTTTCCACATCTACAACTGTCGTGAAGAGTCCAAGTTCCAAATCTGAGGTTTGAAGTACAGTCAACGCCAACTCTCAAGAAAACTTAGTTCTGTCCTGAGATTTCGGGTTATGTCCATCAGCAGCTTGTAAAATCAATCAAGGCCAGATCCAAGAAATTCAAAATTCTTTCTCTGGCCGTGGATCGAGTTATTTTGAAAGAGCTTTCCAACAGTACCTCATGTGCATCGATCTGACATCGGGAGTGATCGCAGTAGCAGATCTCTCCGAGTCGCGTGCTGTAAAACTGCAGCTTCAGATCCGTGGGCAGCAAAGTCAACCAGTGAAGACCGGAGCCGACTCGCCTTCCGCGAGGCGAACCGGCATGCCGTTGTCCCAGGGAGTGCCTCTCCAAGAGCTAACGTCACAGCGGTATTACTCCGGGCCCACTCGGACCCGCCGATGAGCACGTGGGCCCCACATTCATGAATACGCATGCCGCTGAAGCTACATCAAAACGTTGCCCGTCAACCAAAGTTCGGTCCTCTCAGGCCCCATTTGTAGCCCGTTACCTCCCTGCGTGGAGTGGGTAGTAGAAACCATTTCTGTAATTATTGTAATAATTGTTTAACCGGGAGTTACTATCTTGGCCGAGATCGTCTTCCCCACGCTCGGAACGTGAAGGTAAACTCACTCCCACTCTTTATCGCATTTTACTTATCTCGTATACCTTTTGAGTGTCGCTGCATGTGATAAGTGATTAGCTCGATATCTATTTTTGTCACCGGTGCGAGAGAGTGAGTGTAACTTGTCCCGTGGCTCGATCCGAGTTCATGCGGAAAAGCCGATACCTGAGACTCACGGCCGGTTTCTCAACCGCGCCCAGTCCCACGTCTTCCCTCGCTTAGGGACGATCACGAGCTAGAGTCCCAGGTCGTATGTCCGTCCCGCATCAATTTCGTATCAGAGCGCCAGTTGCCTCTAAGGTAGTCTGGTGGAAAAAAAAGTGTCATTTACGTCTAGTCATTGTCTAAGTCGGTCAAAGTGTCACATTTGCATACCATTAATCGGTATATCAAAAGGCGTTGTCCAAACGTTAGGCTACGCCTATCGAGAAAGCCGCACACTTGTACGAGTGATCTTTGGATCGATTAACTCCACCACGTACCGAGTCTTGATTTAAGTCTAGGGTCCTTAGTGTACATTAGTTAGTGCATTCCAACTTTGCATTTGCATCGCATTCTAAGTCGTGTCTAGGTGCTTGCATTAGTTGGCATAACATTTTGCTTATAAAACAAAACAAAAAAAATGGCCTTGCATATCCATTCCTAGGGATCCATTCCTATCTTTTGAGCACCTATGCCAACCCATGCCGACCCGTCCAAGGCGATAGGTCCGTGTCCGAGTACATTCGGGACTATGATAAGTACCGGTTGGAATATGGAGTTGGAGAGGAGAGCACCGCAACTGCCTTTCAGTTTCAGAGAGGTTTGTGGCTCCACTTCTAAATTGAATGTCTTAGCCGCGACATGTTCTCTCTGGCGCAGTATTATAAGGTCACTCTAGAGGTCGAACCATTTGAGTCTCAATTTTCTCGGTATGCTGCCCTTCGGCAAGCATCTACCTCCCAGCCGAGTCCCGATCCGGTCGGACTGCCTACACCATGGCCTTCCCCACCTCAGTCGGGGAACCCCTTCCCTAGAGCTCCATTGCCATCTACTTTCGATCTTTATTTGGAACCATCTCAATAGGAGCCACCTCATCCCAAGCCACCCATGTTTCTAACGGGTACGCTTTTCATAACTGAGCCGCTTCTTACCTGGCTCAAGGATGGCTTGGTCCCACCTCCGTTCCCATCCATGGACCCCACCTTACCATTAGTGCCGGTCAACTCATTCCACACTACATTTCGGTCTAGTCACCATGTTGATACCTTGTGTTGGGTCCCATAGTGTAGTGAATAGATCCTTCTACTAAAAATTATGTCCAATTAAAAACACAAACTAGCACACAGCGGAATTTACAAGATTGATCATATTGAGTTATTTAATCTAAACAGGTTATAACTTAATTCACTCAATCTCACCGAGCTCACACGATTGCATAACAGAAAGGATACTGAAACACACAATCACAAGGAACAAACCACAAGACACGGGGATTTTTAAGGTGGTTCGGGACCACGATGGGCTCCCTACGTCCAACCCTCACCAAACCGGTGAGACTTCACTACACGCTACAAAAAGTAGCAACACGGGGGCGAACCCCAACACCACACACGCGGCTTCCGCAGCAAATCACACACGAGGCCTTGCCTCAAATTGCTGCCACAGCAGCACGCACACACACACCCACACACACACCACTGGGGAACACACCCCGTACTAAATACCTCACACGGAGACACAACTCCGTCCACACACACGTAGGACAATGCCTACACAACCACACGGGAGAAAACTCTCAACCACACATGCGGATATACTCCGCACAAATCGACACACATATGACAACAAACACCCTCGGAGACCCCTTTCTCCAAACACCCACACAAAGTATTCTCTCAAATGTATATGAATCAAAGACAAATATATGCTATGACCACCCTGTTGTGCCCCTTGTGCTTTGATGAATGTGGTGTTTTAATGATAGCAACATGAATGAGTCACCACATTGAATGATAGCAACATGAATGTTTATAACTGATATACACTGTGGAAAATGCATATGACTGTGACTGGTATATTCACTGGAGAATGCTTGAGTATATTATATTTGATCTATTCTGTGGAGAATGCATGAGTATGCTAAATCATGTAGTGTTCCATACTAAGTGCATAATGTGTTTTGTGCTTGAATTAAGATCATGCATTGCTTCTTATGTGCATATACTGCATCAGTGCACTTAGATGGGTCGACCCCCTTCCTTGATGGGTCGACTCCCTCATTTCACAAGTCTATACATAGTGTCGTGTCTGTGTTGTGTTTGGGCATCGTTAAGATCACAAGTCTATACACTCGTCTCATGCAGCGTCAACGCTGTAAGTGTGTACGTTGCATTCTCAAGTCCGCAGCGTCAACGCTGTAAGTCTAGACAGCCTCTGTGTGTTCTATGCATTTCACAAGTCTACACACTCAGCATAGTCTATACATCGTTCATGCATGTGCATAGTTCGTGGACAAAGTCTGTACATCGCCCTAGATTGCATTAGCAAGTCTATACATTGTCAGGGCTTCATGCACTAAGTCTATACATGCTTAGTCTGTACATCGGTTTGTTCATGCTTCATCATGTTTGTACATTGTTAGTGCATCATGTAAGTCCGTACAGAGTCTTGTTGAAAGTCTATACATCGTCTTCTTATTCATGCATAGCATGCATTGTTCATGAACTCTGTACAGCCCAAGTCTGTACATCGCATCATATTGTTCATGCAGTGTCTTGGTGTAGTCTATACATCGTTTCACTGTACAAGTCCATACAATGCATGCACTTTCATTCAAGTCCACACACTGATGCACTGTAGATAGCTCGAGGTGAAGTCTGTAAAGCCATTGCCTTCATATAGGAAGTCTGTACATCCTACTGCACTGTAGCTTTCACGGAACCAAGTCTATACACTACTGCACGTTGTGTTTTGTCAAAGTCTGCACATTGCTGAATGATCTGCAAGTCTGTACACTGGTCGAGCATTCAAGTCTGAACATGGGCCAAGTCTACACATCGGCACTGTAGCTTGCTTAGCTCAAGTCTATACATCCGTTTGCACAGCACATGAACTCTATACATTGCACTGTTCATGCACGGCACAGCAAGTCTGCACAACGTCCGTCTCATTTAGCGTCTAAGGCAAGTCTATACACTGGAAGTTGAAGTGTGTACATTGAGCGTCTCATTGAGCGTCTCATGTAAGTCTATACATCACATTGGGCTTCAGGCTTTACAAGTCTGTACAGAGCTTTCGCCTCATGCATTGTCTAAGCTAAGTCCATACATTGGACTGTAGCATCTTTACCCACGTTCTATGCTTCAAGTCTGTACATCCTTCAAGGGGCCAAGTCTATACATTGTGTTGTTCACATTCAAGTCTGGACATTCCCCAGTCTATTTTGCAAAGTCTATGCATCCATTGGTTCATAGTTGGGCCAAGTCTATACATTGCCCAGGCTGCATAACGTCAGGTCTTTACATTGAACTTTATACATTGCATGCAGTTGCGCTTCACAAGTCTACACATTGCTGTTCTTCACAGCAAGTCTATACACTGCTCACTCATATAGGAAGTATGTACATCGCATAGCTTCACATATATGAAGTCTATACTTTGAGGAGAGTCTATACATTGCATTGGCTTTGAGCTGATGGGTCGACCCCCAGATCAGCAAGTATGTACAGAGCTCTGTCTTGTTCAGCATCGTAAAGTCTATATAATGCATTGTTTCTTTAAAGTCTGTACAGGGTTTATACTTAACCTGATAAGTGTTCTCGTCTGTCTGACAGGTGGTCTGCTCGTGGAGGCTAATGAAGGGCACGTGATCCGAGGGCTGACAGGAAGCTGACACGTGGCCAAATATATGGGCGGGAACTGTGGAAGCCACACGCGCCCAGTGCTATCTCCTGTTGTGACTGCCTATAAAAGGAAGCCTCCGTCCAACAGAAGAGATGATCGAAGCTGAGAGATCAAAGGGAAAAGTCTATACAGTGAGATAGAAGTAGCAGAGAGCTTTTGATCCACGAAGAAGAAGAAAAGAAAAAGAAGAAGTGCAGAAGGAAAGAAAGAGAAAGAGAGAGCTAGAGAGCTCGAGCAGAGTGTGCAGAGAAGAAGAAGAGAAAGAAGTTGAGAAGAAATAGTGAGATCGAGAGAAGAGGAGAGCAGCTGTCTAAAGATCAGTCTTCACTGGACCGTGGATCAAATCCAGGCCAGTCAGCTCATTTTGAGCCACATTGTGCTTCATCGCTTTTCAGCTTTCAGTTGCTGTTGTTACTTGCTTTTGTTTTTCCTTCTAAACCTCTTATCAAGCTGTTAGCCAGTGTCTGCAGAGGTGGACTCCTCTGGACGGGTAAGCTGTACTCCCCAGCGGTTTGCAGAGGTGCATCCTCTGGACAGCAAGCTGTGAGGCTCAGCAGGCGAGGAGTATTCCTCGGACGGCAAGCTATGTTGCCCAGCGGTTGTATGGCAAGCTATGATGCCCAGCTGTTCAAGCTGTGAGTCAGCGGAATCCACACTCGGTTTGAGTGTGGAGTGGATGTAGGTCTGCAGGACCGAACCACCTAAAAACCTCTTGTGCAATGTGGTTTGGTCTCTTTGTGTGATTGGCGCTAGATGCTTGCATAAGGGCGATATGGCTTGATTGCATACCATGTGCTTGACTGTGGTATTAAGTGTTCTTTGATATGTTATTCCTCTGTTGCTCTTTGTCCTTCTGAAGAAGGTAGATTTAATTCCACTGTTCTTAGTATTAGATTTAATTAGCCTTCAGATTGTCTAATCTGTCTTGTTAGCATTCTAGTTTTTAATTGGGTGAAATTTTTATAAGGGCTATATTCATTCACCCCCCCCTCTGAATACTGCACCGAACCCAACACTTGGTATCAGAGCAGGTTGCTGTGCATAGGATCTAACAATCCGCAGCAGATCCTGCTAGCTGTTGGTGCATTTCAGAGTGGGTCTTTGAAGATCGTGTTTTGTTTCACTGAATTAGTGCTTTACTTTGCTCATCTATTTTAGTGCATTTCTTGTAAATTATCCTGTGTTTTGAATCTGGTTGTTATCTGCTTCGATGGCTAATCCTTCGATATTCAGAGGTAATAATTTTGAGTCTTGGTTTGAAAAGTTTCATCAATATGTGAAATCAACTGATCCGAATCTCTGGAAGGTAATGACTCACGGTCCATACAACCTATCAAAAGATAAATCTAGATGGACTGAAAAGGATAAATTGAAAGATTCTGTCAATACTAGAGCATTAGTTTTAATGAAAGAATCAATTGACAGAGATTTAATCTCATGTACTTCTTTTTGCAGGTTTGCCAAAAAAATTCTGGAAAAACTAAAGCTCACCAGGAATCACAACAAATACTTGATGGCTGATCGGAGAAATGACGATGATGAAACCTCATCTCAGGTAAGCTCCGAATCAGATGGATACTCTTTTGATGAATTGATAGTGATGTATGAAAATTTGTTAGAAGTATCCAAGAAATTAAAATCTAAAAACAAAAAGTTGAAAAAGAAATGTGATAAAATAAAATTGAAAGATTCATGTGAAAACTGTCGAAATATGAAACGATCTTATAATGCATGTACACTAGACGTTCAGAACCTTAAGAAACAAAATGATTCTCTAGAAATTGAAAAACAAACATGCTTGGACAAAATGTTAGAAATTGAGAATCAGTTGAATGATAAGAAAAATGAGCATCTAAAAAGCATGCAAGAACTTACTGAAGTCAATTCTGAATTGGACAAACTGAAACTTGAGGATAAAGAATTTCAAAAGAAAAATGAAAACCTTATGGCTAGAATAAATGAAATCAATGGGGAAGGTTCACATTCCTCTTCTGCTGAATCAAACTGCAATATGTGCTCAGCTCTAAGAGAACGTGATGAAGATCTTTATAGTGAGAATGAATGGCTAAGTAAACAAATTATCTCACTTAAAGAGGATCACAAAAACTTGGTGGCTGAGAAAATTAGAGTGGAGGAAAGAGAAGAGGAGCTAGTTGAAAAGCTGGAGCTGATGTCTGGAAGTGGAAAATGCAATGAAACAGTCATGAAGCTATCTGAAGAGAACAAAGAACTGAGGAAACAAAACAAGAAACTGATGGTTTCAAATACTGTTTTCTCACATAGGTTTCTGATTGTCGAAAAAGAAAAATATGTTATTAAGGAAGCTCAATCACAAAGACTTGAGGAGGAAAACACTGAACTGAAAGCTGAAGTTGAAAAATTAAAGTTGTTAAATACTGGATTATCTGAAACACTTCTCACCTTAAAGAAGGGAAAGCTCACTTGTGATGAAGAATCACAAATGTTGAACAGTCTAGAACAAGAAATTGAGAAGTATAAAACTGCAAATAAAGTCTTAAGTGAATGTGTCAACTGCAGTGAACATGAGATAGCCAGTTATGAGCTTCATATAACATCTTTGGAAAATAAGATTCAGGAACTAGAAAAATCAGCATCCAACTCTGCTAAGAATGAAAGAAAAGTAAAAACTGTTGTGAAAAGGAAGGATGACAATTCAAGAAAGGGGACAAGCTGTAGTCCTGATGTTAAGGAAACTACCAGAAACCAGCTATATACTACCTTTGTGCATAGTTCTGATGTAGCTGGTACCTCAAGGGAATCCCCAAAATAAAATGAAAATCAGAAGTCACCTTCAAAATCTGTCTTTCAGTTCAAAGCTCAAAAAATTGAAAAGCAAACAAAACCTGTTGAGAATAATCAGAAATTGAAAAGAAAGAGTCAAACAAAGAAGGCAAGGAATATTTCTGGTTATACTCTAAAATTTATTAGCTCTGCTGAATCTGATGCCTCTTGTACTCATTCGCATGCATCTAAGAAATCATCTGATAGAAACCATGCTCCTAGGAAATCTGATGCCTCTTGCTACTACTGTGGTAGGCATGGTCATTATATGGATGACTGCAGTGTGATGAAAAGTGATGATATGATGCATGATAAATCTTTTTCAAATAATCATCATCATCCCAAAAGAAACATGTATGCTTCAAACCAACACACCATTTGTTATAATTGTAACAAACGTGGTCATAAAGTTGTTGAGTGTTGGTTTAGGCCTTCATGGGGATATAATGGTTCAAGAGGTAAGCACCCAAGGTGCGTTGAATGTGGCAAGTATGGGCATGTAGTCAAGAACTGCTGGTATGCTTAGGGAAAATATTTTAATTCCAACTTTGCTAAATTCCTTGCAAATAGAAATTTTCTTGGTAGAAATAAATCTATTTTTAAAGAAAAGATTCTTGTATGTTTTGAATATGAAAAACCTGGCCACCGAGCTTCTGAATGCTGGTGGGCAGGCAATGCTAAATCAAAACTTCATGCAAGTAACAAAAAATTTCATGCAAACTCACATAGAATCCATGATAATAATAATGTCCACAAAAAGAATTCAAGGTTTGCTACATCATGTAGATATTGTGGAAAATTCAGTCATTTCATGGATAACTTTTACCTGATGGATCATGATGATAATTCTGTTAAGAGACCATTCAGAACACCTGTGAGGGTTAATTCAGGACCCAAGACTTCTTGGGTTCCTACAGGATCAACTTGATTTTATCTTGCAGGTGTGCCTTGGTGAGAGAAATAAAAGGGGTTGATTTAGCCAAGGCACTCAAATGGAAACCCCAGGATTCTGCCTCTCAGATAAGTTCCAAAACTCTTTGTTTTAAATTCATCATCTGAAATTGTTGTTTTGGTTGTTTGATGGTCGATGATCTCTTCTTGTCTAGCTGACCAGTCTGTATTCCAGACTCAGCTACTGAAGTTAAATTCTGCTCAAATTGATGTTCTCTTGCCATCTATTGCACTAAGTGTGTATGATTCTTTAGTGCAGACAGTTGATGCATTATATAGACTTTGTGTCAATACAATTGTATGATTGTTGCTAAATGCATAACTTGCACTGAGCTTGAATGGGTCATTTAGTGCTACCGTCAATGCATGTGTCCAATGACTACATATCATAATGATCTGTCTACGCTAAATTGATTTATCTTGAAAAGTTGATTGCTCTCTCATGATGCTATTTGAATAAAGAATGCTCTGATGTTTGAGTAAACATTCTGTATAGCATGTTAAATCTGATTTTTGATGTCAGAGGGAGCTTGTTTGCTGTTGCTTGGTCATCATGCTCTCCTTATCAGAATTGTTGCACACTTCTCATATGAAGGGCAATGCATATCATAAATTTTTTTAAAACCTGAAATGAAATTTCATTGCATCTAGACAGGGGGAGCTTTTAGAATTGATGTTTTGATTGTCATTTTGAACACCTCTTGTCTAGTATTTGTTCGACTCTGATGTCATATTTCTCTCTCTTGAAAATAGATTCTGCCCTCTATTCGTTGAGCTGTTAAAGAAGAGTTTCCTTCAACTCTCTTCATGATACTACATGTCAGCTGATCTGTCTGAATTCCAGACTCAGCTACTGTGTGTTGATGTACACCCTTCTGAAATATTTCTCTCTTGCTGATTGACTCCTCCACCAGCTTGTACTCTTTATTCATATACCTCTTAGCTGGTGTGACTATTTTGGCTCCATTATTGAGTTGTTGGTCAGCTAAATTTACTGATCTGGTCTGAGGAACTTATGCTGCATGTCATGCAATTCAGTCTGAGAAATTGGTAGAAACTCTTATCATATAGGTTTAAGAATTACCACTGAATCAGACTGATATAAGATTAATGTATTCTCAGATTTGTAGTTAAATGAATTGAAAATATCTGAATGATAAGGTTTAATAAACTTTAACCACTTGTGTCATGTAATCCTTAGACTCTCTCATCAGATATCTGAAAATTTGAATTCAGGGCTACTTTGGTAAAGATGCATATAGTGTGTAATGTTGTTAAACATTAACTTGAAAAATGTTGACTAAATGAAAAATTGTGAATTCAGAGCAATGACTCGGTCACTGAGAAACTGAGTTCTTTATCAATGAAATAAAGTAACTCATGTCATGAGGTGCCATAGTTATCTCTGATAAAAATTTATCAACAAAATCTGACAGAGCAATGGCTTATTTGTGTTGAGTAACTGGGGAGTCTGGCATCTAATCAAGGTGTCTTCTCATGTAAAAAGACACTCATACTGCTAACTCTGCTCTCAAAGTGAGAGGCAATGACAGTTATCACACTGAGTAACTGGGTCACTTCACCTGAGACGTGTTGTGCCTCATGTAAAAAGGTGTTGATCAACCTAAATTGCTCAAGAAAATTATAATGTGCTTCAAATGAAATTATCTTGAAAAGTCTGTCAACTCATATTCTTGGAAAAAGTGTTTAACATCAATACTAATCTGTATATTTTTTCAAAGGTGCTATTGAGATCATATGTGTAAGATAAAAGATGATTGATTTTGAGTGTTATCTGAATATTTGGTTCACCTTTATTAAAACTTGGATTCAGATATGAGTATTGAGTTTAATTTGGCAAATTTGGTATACATCAAAATTAAATCAGATTGGTTAAGTTGCCACTTCATAACCCTTTATGATAGAAAAGTCTATTCTTCTTAAGACTTATTATTGTGGTGCAAGCATTAAAATCCCTCATGATCAGATTCATTCCAGACAGTCTGATTAACATAAATCTTGAGATGTATTGTGCTTTGACTATGTCTCACCCCTACCATTGGCTACATTTAATTCTTTTACATTATCAGTTGACTGATTCCATCTGCATTTTTCTGACCATACAAATGTGAGGTGCCACTCCCATTATTACCTTGTTCACTTGCAGCCTTCTGAATTTCAGAATCTTTATGGTGGTGGTTTTTGATATTGATTCCTGAGATGTACTCCTCTCCACATTGTTGGAATCTTCCATCTTATTTTGCAATAAGTTCTGGTTATGTGGACTTTCCACCTGTTTCATTCTGTTCATGCATATGTGAGGTGCCACAACCAGAATTCAGAATTTTTGTAATGGCAGAATTCAGATTGATTTATTGGATAACCAGAGTTCATTACTGTGCTTCAGGGGGAGTTATGAGTCATCTGATTTTAAAGGAGAGAATAGTTAATCTTGCATGCTGATAGGGGGAGTGCTGTTTCATTGTCTTAAGGGAGTTCTGATAGTTAATGAACCATGTTTTATTCTGTGTCTTTGTGTGCTGCATTTTGTCTCTCAAACCATTCCCTCTCTTTTTGATTATGTCAAAGGGAGAGAATAGTTTGACGAGTCAGTGTGACTCATTATGTTGCCATCATCAAAAAGGGGGAGATTGTTGTGCCCCTTGTGCTTTGATGAATGTGGTGTTTTAATGATAGAAACATGAATGAGTCACCACATTGAATGATAGCAACATGAACGTTTATAAATGATATACACTGTGGAAATGCATATGACTGTGACTGGTATATTCACTGGAGAATGCTTGAGTATGTTATATTTGATCTATTCTGTGGAGAATGCATGAGTATGCTAAATCATGTAGTGTTCCATACTAAGTGCATAATGTGTTTTGTGCTTGAATTAAGATCATGCATTGCTTCTTTTGTGCATATACTGCATCAGTGCACTTAGATGGGTCGACCCCCTTCCTTGATGGGTTGACTCCCTCATTTCACAAGTCTATACATAGTGTCGTGTCTGTGTTGTGTTTGGGCATCGTTGAGATCACAAGTCTATACACTCGTCTCATGCAGCGTCAACGCTGTAAGTGTGTACGTTGCATTCTCAAGTCCGCAGCGTCAACGCTGTAAGTCTAGACAGCCTCTGTGTGTTCTATGCATTTCACAAGTATACACACTCAGCATAGTCTATACATCGTTCATGCATGTGCACAGTTCGTGGACAAAGTCTGTACATCGCCCTAGATTGCATTAGCAAGTCTATACATTGTCAGGGCTTCATGCACTAAGTCTATACAGGCTTAGTTTGTACATCGGTTTGTTCATGCTTCATCATGTCTGTGCATTGTCAGTGCATCATGTAAGTCCGTACAGAGTCTTGTTGAAAGTCTGTACATCGTCTTCTTATTCATGCATAGCATGCATTGTTCATGAACTCTGTACAGCCCAAGTTTGTACATCGCATCATATTGTTCATGCAGTGTCTTGGTGTAGTCTATACATCGTTTCACTGTACAAGTCCATATAATGCATGCACTTTCATTCAAGTCCACACACTGATGCACTGTAGATAGCTCGAGGTGAAGTCTGTACAGCCATTGCCTTCATATAGGAAGTCTGTACATCCTACTGCACTGTAGCTTTCACGGAACCAAGTCTATACACTACTGCGCGTTGTGTTTTGTCAAAGTCTGCACATTGCTGAATGATCTACAAATCTGTACACTGGTCGAGCATTCAAGTCTGAACATGGGCCAAGTCTACACATCGGCACTGTAGCTTGCTTAGCTCATGTCTATACATCCGTTTGCACAGCATATGAACTCTAAACATTGCACTGTTCATGCACGGCACAACAATTCTGCACAACGTCCGTCTCATTTAGCGTCTAAGGCAAGTCTATACACTGGAAATTGAAGTGTGTACATTGAGCGTCTCATTGAGCGTCTCATGTAAGTCTATACATCACATTGGGCTTCAGGCTTTACAAGTCTGTACAGAGCTTTCGTCTCACGCATTGTCTAAGCTAAGTCCATACATTGGACTGTAGCATCTTTACCCACGTTCTATGCTTCAAGTCTGTACATCCTTCAAGGGGCCAAGTCTATACATTGTGTCATTCACATTCAAGTCTGGACATTGCCCAGTCTATTTCGCAAAGTCTATGCATCCATTGGTTCATAGTTGGGCCAAGTCTATACATTGCCCAGGCTGCATAACGTCAGGTCTTTACATTAAACTCTATACATTGCATGCAGTTGCGCTTCACAAGTCTACACATTGCTGTTCTTCACAGCAAGTCTATACACTGCTCACTCATATAGGAAGTATGTACATCGCATAGCTTCACATATATGAAGTCTATACTTTGAGGAGAGTCTATACATTGCATTGGCTTTGAGCTGATGGGTCGACCCCCAGATCAGCAAGTATGTACAGAGCTCTGCCTTGTTCAGCATCGTAAAGTCTATATAAAGCATTGTTTCCTTAAAGTCTGTACAGGGTTTATACTTAACCTGATAAGTGTTCTCGTCTGTCTGACAAGTGGTCTGCTCGTGGAGGCTAATGAAGGGCATGTGATCTGAGGGCTGACAGGAAGCTGACACGTGGCCAAATATCTGGGCGGGAACTGTGGAAGCCACACGCGCCCAGTGCTATCTCCTGCTGTGACTGCCTATAAAAGGAAGCCTTCGTCCAACAGAAGAGATGATCGAAGCTGAGAGATCAAAGGGAAAAGTCTATACAGTGAGATAAAAGTAGCAGAGAGCTTTCGATCCACGAAGAAGAAGAAAAGAAAAAGAAGAAGTGTAGAAAGAAAGAAAGAGAAAGAGAGAGCTAGAGAGCTCGAGCAGAGTGTGCAGAGAAGAAGAAGAGAAAGAAGTTGAGAAGAAATAGTGAGATCGAGAGAAGAGGAGAGCAACTGTCTGAAGATCAGTCTTCACTGGACCGTGGATCAAATCCAGGCCAGTCAGCTCATTCTGAGCCACATTGTGCTTCATTGCTTTTCAGCTTTCAGTTGCTATTGTTATTTGCTTTTGTTTTTCCTTCTAAACCTCTTATCAAGCTGTTAGCCAGCGTCTGCAGAGGTGGACTCCTATGGACGGGTAAGCTATAATCCCTAGTGGTTTGCAGAGGTGCATCCTCTGGACAGCAAGCTGTGAGGCTCAGTAGGCGAGGAGTATTCCTCGGACGGCAAGCTGTGTTGCCCAGCGGTTGTATGGCAAGCTGTGATGCCCAGTTGTTCAAGCTGTGAGTCAGCGGAATCCACACTCGGTTTGAGTGTGGGGTGGATGTAGGTCTGCAGGACCGAACCACCTAAAAACCTCTTGTGCATTGTGGTTTGATCTCTTTGTGTGATTGGCGCTAGATGCTTGCATAGGGGTGATATGGCTTGATTGCATACCATGTGCTTGACTGTGGTATTAAGTGTTCTTTGATTTGTTATTCCGCTATTGCTCTTTGTCCTTATGAAGAAGGTAGATTTAATTCCGCTGTTCTTAGTATTAGATTTAATTAGCCTTCAGATTGTCTAATCTGTCTTGTTAGCATTCTAGTTTTTAATTGGGTGAAATTTTTATAAGGGCTATATTCATTCACCCCCCCCTCTGAATACTGCACCGAACCCAACACCCCCAAACAAATTCTATTGATGAAAACTAGAAAGATGCATCAAGTAAAAGGCTTCCCCTTCTTCAACAAAATCTTATTCTCCTTGGCTCGTTGACGGATGATGATGATTTAGACATCATCTTCTTCCTCTCCTCGAGCCGATCATCTTTTTCTTCAAATCCTAGCTCCAATCAAACCATCATACATCAGAAAAATGATTAGCCTCATAAACCCCTCTCCTCTCAACCATGTGGCCGCACTCCTCCTTCTTCTTCTGCAAGAGAATGGAAAGCATTAGCTCATCTTGTTGCTTAGGATGAAAAACGCAGCACTAATAAGAGGGCAGTAAATAGATGGACAAAAGAACATGTATATATATATTGCACCTCTTAGGTAATCATTCAAAACCTTCTGCAATCTCAAACAAAAGACACAGAAGTGAAAGATCAAGATAACTCCCTCAGATTTTCAATGAAATGCTTCTATAGGATGAGAAACCGTTCTTGAAGAAAGATGATCGATTCTTGCATGGACGATGCTTGTATCTTGATTTTCCATATAGCTTCCAGTAGATGGTCATTTGGTGACTTGAAACCTTCTTCTTCCCTTCACATACAAGCTCAGAACAACGTGGAAGAAGCCCTTGGAGCAACTGCTGCGACCCTGCACACACAAGAGTTAGAACCACAGAAAATATTTCAGATTTCAACACTTCATTAGGGTTTGCAACCCAAGAGATGGTTTTATATATTTAGAATGGTCAAGGAACACTCCAGGGACCAGATCCATGAATTAGGGAGTGATTTAGGGTAGTTGGAACGGATTGGTTGGATTTTCGAAGCAAGGACATGAAAGTCATCTTTCACGGCTCTGCATAGGTGTCGACACCTTGGGCATTCTAGTTCACATAAACCCAAAAAAGAAGATCTGGACACTAGGTGTCGACACCTGGTGTTCTGGCTTGCTGCCAGAACCAGTTCCAGGTAGGTGTCGACACCTGGTGTCGACACCTCCTAGACTTGTTCCTGGAAAAGAGTCCAGGAGCAAGATGTCGACACCAGGTGTCGACTCTTGCTATGCCAGAATGCCCAATGACCCAATTTTCTAAAAATAAAGAGAATAAACTCCACCATTGTATGGCATGATTGAAAAGGGTTGTGAGGAGTTCTTTCAGCCTGCAAATCACCAAGTACGAGTCAGTTTGCTTCAATATAGAGCTTACAAATCAATCCATTACAATTCACTTTCTTTAATAGATTTATGATGACTTGTGAAAGTATAATCTAGTGGGATCTTATCCAAGATTGTTTCCATTGCTCATTCAAGAAGAAAAAGATGAGATATATTACATAACAAAAATATATCAGTATTTACCTCATCAGTTTACCTGAATTCACCATTGATCCTCAATATCTTGTTTATTGGTTGAATAGTCCATACACAGAGTCATGAAGTTCCAAATATGATTTACCATTGCATGATAGAATGAATTTAGAATTTAAAGAGTAAGGAGCAAAGCCACGCAAAACAATATTGAGTCACACTGCATTTGATCATCATCAAATCTCATCAATCCAACATTTATCTAAACATGTTTTCCACAAAAGCTTTCTCATTGAATACAAAGCAATCTCACCAAGTGTATATGCAATGTATATGCAATGTGTTAATATCAAACCACATGTGAGCCTTATAAAGTCACAAATGCATCCACATGATGATATCCCAATAACAACATTTCACATGAAGACATGAATAACCAGTCAAGCATAAGGCCAAGCAACAAAGTCATTTTGTAAGCATCAAAATGACATACACAACAATCTCCCCCATTTTGATGATGACAAAATGTTATGCGATAATGCTCTCTCTCCCCCTTTGACATAATCAGAAATGGGGATCATGATTGGGAATCCATGATGGCAGCAATTTTTTTTTATTGACAAAAATCGACGGATAATGGGGTGACAAAGAGAACCATGATACACAATATGCATGATCTAATTGCACAACTATGAAATGCAAATGTGGACAATATGTACATGCAGAATGCAAGTAAGATGATCTAGTATGATTGATCTCCAAGCACATAGATATATATACATGCAATATAGCTCCCCCATTTTATTTAGAGTGAAGGGATAGGTGTACGAAAAATGCAGGTGAGTCTATAAGATCAGAGTGCTCATGATTACACCTAGAGGAGTGTGTAGATAGATAGGAGAAATCGTACAGCAGGTCATGCAGTTAATCAAATTTTCAGAATACATATCAAATCAAATTACCATGTGTAAGTGAGTAACATGAGAATGAATTCTAGCCATATGGATAGCCAGATTTTCAAGTAAACATAATAGTAATTACACAAACTGCATTTCAATCTAGAGAACAACGTATTGGAGGCTTCGCTCTGCCTCAATGAAACATATCATCAGAATTTTTAACACTGACAATCTGAATTTTTCTAAGGATGATCAGGTTCAAATAATTTCTTTTTACGCGAGGAGACACATGGAGCTCATGCCAGAATCCTCGGTTACTCAGAATACTAAACCATTTCACCTCATTTTGAACAGAGATACTTTAGTTAACACTTTTCAGAAATGAACCACATCACGTCTCAGGTGACATGTGCCCAATTTACTCAGTGAAACAAAGCATTGCTTTGCCTTTCATTTCAACCATTTTTTTTATGTGGAGGCAGGCAGCTTTTTCCTCAACTGTCTCTTATCATCCATGCAGCAAGTTGAATTACTTTAGAGTGTTGAAATGAAACTCTTATATCCTTATGAATAACACTCAATTTTACATTATAGTGCATGAAGTGTGCGAATTTTATTTAACATGTATGGAGAAAATTTAACTCAAAATAAGATAGTGCAGCTCCCCCTATGTAAATGCAATAAGCATGTAATGCTCCCCCTGAGAGTTTGACATGAAGCACACTTGTTAAGACTCAGATGCAACAATATTTGTTAATGGAGTATTTGGTCTTAGAAGTTTCAAAGGAAGGGGTTTTAGCATATATTAACATGCAAGCATACAATGGAGATATACATATATGCAGTGCAGAATGCAAAGATATGCAATTTCAGTGTTGGAATTGTTGGCCCCAAAGGTATGATACCATTGTTGGGAGTATCCATTTTGGCATTTATGCAACATGAAATGTTCAAAATGGTGCATTTTAAAATATGTACTATATGCATGCTGAAAATGTCAACTATGCAACAAGACACTGTTGACGCCTGGAAAATGAGCAGGGGCGGAAACAGAATTGAAAAGAAGATCAGACCAACAGTGAAAGATCAATGATGAAGCTCGTCAACCATCTACTCGGCCGAAGCCTTTTCCCGGCCAAGCTGATGTCCGATTGCATTGTCAGCCAAATGACGGCACTAATGAAATAGCAGTCACCTGGTTGAAGTCTTTTCAGGCTAAAGCTGATGTCCGGTCTTGTCACCATTCAGGTGACGATACCGATGAGATGATGTCTGACTTTGTCATCATTCAGATGGCAACACCGATGAAACCCTAGTCTACCGACTGATGAAAATCTATGAATGATCTCAGTAGAAACTGTGTCACCAGTGGAGGGCCTTCTCGGGTTCTAATATATTTAAAGGACCAATAAAGGCCGAGGTGTATGCGAGATCTAAAAAGCCCTAAATGGGCCTATAAAAGTGGCGCCGGGAGCCCCTTGTCGAAGCCCAAAAGCAGCGCCGAGAAGCTGGAGTCCCACGCGCCGGGAAGTCTGCCTACGATTGAGGCGCGCCGGGACAGGCCTGTCGATAGGATACCAAGGAGGGATATAAAACCCCCTCATTCGAAGAAAAAAAGGAGGACAAAAAGAGGACACACAGAGGAGAACAATGGAGAAGAAGAATAGATAGCCACAAAAGGAGAAGAGAGTGGAGCCTGCAATCTGATCCGAGAGAGGAAGAAGCAGAAGGGCCAAAGAAGAAAAGAGTTCGAAGCCTGATCGGAGGTGGGCAACGGGGAGGGAGAGGAGTCAATGCTCCACCCTCCCCTCCCCATTTTCTGTAGTTCATTCTTCTAATTCTGATTGCTTCTACTTCTTCCCCCTTTTGATGTACGCTGTGATATCACAGCCGGTTTTACTCCGCTAGGGCAAGGCATAGTCTCCCTGTACCTTCTTTTATGTATTGTCTTTGATGTGCGAATGTAATAGTGATATTCGAATGAATGAACACTACATGCGGCAGTTGATGCCTGCTGTCTATTTCTCCGAAACCCTATTGCTATCTCCCCATGTTTTCCTGTCTCTTTTTAGACTCAGTAGCATGCTATCCCCCTCCCCAGTTCGATTGATCGCCTGCTTATTCGCCTGGTTCTCGAACGCTGCTCGTGCTTACTTCCGAGCCAGGGACAGACTATCCCTTGGCCTCTGAAGCAAAGCATAGATGTATAGCAACTGCTGCTCAGTTTTAGATGTTATATTCATGCTCATCGGCTCTACTGAAGTCATCCCCGGGGCCAGAGACAGCCATCTCTTGGCCCCCAGATGATGAAGAGTATATCAAAATCATCCTCAGGGATTATTATGGACGCTGGTGACAGAGATACCCTAAACCATGTTTCCCCCAAATCACTCTCTGCTTCTGGCCTTCCCTTTGAAACCTAAGCCAAAACCAGTTGCCGTCTGATGAATTGATCTCTTTTGACTTCTCAAGGCCCGTCTATCTTGGCCTGAATCACCAGGAAAGCCCCCTGATTCATCAACAAACACAAAAACAGGGTACCGTAAAACTCTGTTTCTCATCCCGGCGCCCTCACTCATCTCGGCCCCGTACACAGTGAAAGGGGTGAATAGTTCTCGACGCAAGGCTTCTGGCGCCGAGAACCCCACCCCTGGCCTTCTTACCTTTGCGCCGGGATCCTTTTCATCTTGGCCGCGCCGGAAACCCCCTCTGGCTGCTTTGCTATCGCGCCGGGAGGACCATCCTCTGGCTTTCTTCCCTACGCTCCGGGAACCCCCCTTTGAGCAATTCCTCCTCGCGTCGAGAAGCCAGCGCCGGGAACTCCCTGGCCTTCTCTTCAGCGCGCCGGGAACCTGGCCTCTTTACCCTTGCGCCGAGAAGCCCACACCCTTGGTCATTTGGCCCAGGCGCCGACAACCCCCCTCCTGTTCCTTGCCTTGGCGCCGGGAACCTCTAGGCCAGTCCAAGGTGCACCGAGAGCCTACTCCGCCACCCATCAAGCCTCCGATACCTCTATCAAACCTGTTTAGGGATGTCCAGGGGTCACCATAGCTGTCCCAGGGATAAAATTAGAGGGAGGCAGACTCCCTTATGTTCCACTGATCCGCGCCGGATTTATGAGCAACCCCTTTAGCTAAGGTGAGCTCTGCCACTGCATGAGTGTCACCGGCTCCTATAAGGGAAGAGTCAAACATTGCCCCAGGGCATACATGTGCAATGTGGGAGGTTCACTCCCTCCTTTTCTCGGCTTTCATCCCGGCACTCCGTGGGTGATAGCCTATTCTCCCCTGGGCATAATCCAGATTATGGGGAAGTGCTGCCGAAATGTCGATCGATGTTTTAACCCCGATAAGTCCCGGGAGGTGCACATCACACGCCCCTCGTCCGGCTCAATCTTCCGGGGAATACGAATGCTGCGAGGCCCTTGGCTGGATGATAAATATGAAAGGGGACATCTCCCCGATGATGGTCCGGACCCCATCCCGTCGCTGCGTGGATAGTGTCCTATTCCTACCTGGCACGACCTGCATAAGAGGTGGTCATGTCGGTGTAGTAATCTGCTGTGCACTAAATTATCTTCCCAGAATAACAGGAGCTTCAATATCACACACTGCTATTTTTCTTTTATTACCGCCTCGAGTGGCCTCCTATTTTGGCATTTAATCAAGGGTTGTCCTTCTTAGGAAGGGCGTAATTAACGTCATAGCCTTTATGGTATGGCGGACTTTTGGTCCTGACTCGGACTTCACAATCGACTGACCAAGTCAAGTCGAGCGCACAATGAAATCGTCACACATGTGACTGGCACGCCTAACAAACCAATAAAATAAATCAATAATAAAATAATAAATCAATAAAATAAATGAGTGAATTAAATCCCGCGTCCACAGACACGCGATGAGCTTCATCTTCCAAGGGCACTATGTGAATGATATGCAGATAATGATATGTAAATATGTAATGTGATGCAAGATTTCACAAGATTTTAGATTTCACAAGATTTCAGATTTCATCTTCCAAGGATCGACATGAAAGAGGAGGATAGAAGGCCACTGGCACTAAAGCCGCCCAAGTTCAGGCAGATCTGGCGGTCGAAGAAAATCCAGAGCTAGGTCCCAACTCAAGAGGAAGAGAACATTGCTGATACCACTGTTGCCCGCTTCAGGGCAGGAAGCAGAAGAAGAGAAGGAAAAGACATAAGAAATGCTGTTGCTGTTCACCCTAGGGCTTGGGGTAGGAGAGATGAGAAAGAGAATGAAGGAAGAAATCTGACTACTATTCGCCCCAGGATGAGGGGCAGAAGATATGAGCAGAAGGAAGACCTCACGGTCACCCACCCCATGGCTGGGGGCAAAAGATGGGAAAGGAAGAATTATGCTGCTGCTGCCAACCGCTATCAGGATGGGAGTAGAAGGTTCAGGGAGGAAGAGGAAATGAGAATAAGCGAACTAGTCGCTGCTACCACTCTAAGAAGACCAAGAGCCTGTGCCAGACAGGCCGATATATTCAAATACTGCAAAGCCGAGCACTTGACTACTCAGGTGGAGAGACTGGCTTATCAGCAGAAAGGCCAAGAAAGATTGATGCTCCAACCAGAGCCACGAAGGCACAATCAAGAGGAGATGAAACAAGTGGCTCAAGACTACTTTCACTTCCTGGGGAACTCCGCCCTCGGGCGGCAAAGATTATCCCGTGCCTTGGGCACCATGGATGAAGAAGAAGAAGAAACCCTTCAAGAAGTGATGCTCGGAGTCTCCTCCTCCGATTCCAATGATTATGAAGAAGGCCACAGAGCCGGGTATGGGAAAGAAGACCTGCACAGGGAAGAAGCTAGAGAAAGAATATCAGTCTTTGACCGGCTCAAATACCCCGATCAGGTGAGAAGGAAAGTCTACAGGCAGAGGGAAAAGATGCAGATCTTTGCCTGCAATATGGCTGGGCTTGTCAAAGGGCAGGATATGTTACCGACACAGCCAGATGAACTGCTCAAACTGGCAACCAGACCAGGTCCCGTCACAAGGAGAAGTCAGGCGGCCAAAGAAAAAATAAAGACTGATGATGAAGTCCGCAAGATCACCACTATGACAGTTAATGTGGTGACAGCCGAAGATGAAGATAATCCCTTCGTCGATGATGCTGAAGGGACTTCAGAAGATCTACAGATCCCGTCAACCCTGGATCCCATGATCCAGATGATGTTTAGAAGATATCAACAAGAGATCAATGCTCTTAGAAGATAGCTAAATGAGAGGCATGAAGCTACACCGGTCTCCAAGCAAGCCGAGCCTGTGGGGCAGACTGCCAGCTCAACAGAAATGGCTATCCCAGCTAATCCTCTCCCGGCTGATAAGGGCAAAGCACCAAGCCAACCCGTTCTATAGCAGACGGTAGCTCAGCCCTCTGTATCTCAGACGCAGCCTGCCGCGCCGGCCTTGCGCGCAACTGTGATGACAACTCCTTACAGTCAGCAACAAGCTCACTTCTTCCCGGAAAACATAGATCCAGCCATAGCCCAGAAGCTGATGATTGAAAAGATTGTGGAGATGAAGCTGTCTGAAAAGACTGGTGATGACGCTAGTACCTATGATGTGTACAGAGTACCGTATCCTCCCCAGTATGCTGCTAAGAGACTACCGCCAGGCGTCAGTAAGCCGCCGAAGTTTGAGAAATTTAATGGCCAGGGCTCTCCCAGGGAGCACATAGCTTACTACACCACAATTATGGGTGACTTGGCAGCTGATGAAGCTTATCTGCTTAAGTTCTTCGGCTCATCCCTCACCGGAATAGCCTTTGAATGGTATTCAAGCCTGCCGGCTAGGTCAGTGGCCGATTGGCCTGATATGCAAAGAAAGTTCCGCAACAGATTTCATGTCACGGAAAGAGAGATTACAATAGCAGAACTATATGCAACCAAGCAAAAGCAAGATGAAATAGCACTGGACTACATCAAAAGGTGGATGAACTTAGCTATGAGATGTAGAAGACCTCCTCATCAAGAAGATGCAGTGCAAATATGTAAGCAGAGCCTCAGGAGAGAGGTACTGGAAAAGATGATTGGTGCAGATGTCAGAACATTTGACCGGCTGAACAATATAGTGGCGGAGGTCGAGACGTTCCTGTCCAAGCGTCCGACGGCCAATGCTCCAACTGTGCCGAAAGGGAAATCTAATGATTGATGACCATCGCACTCTGAGGCTAACACCGTCGATTTCAGAACCTTCGAGCAACAGAAAGGGAAGAAGGGGGCAGATGAAGCTCCCCCACCAGCAGACACAGCAGAAAGAAAAGATAAGGTCTCTCTGAGAAACAAAATGAGAAAGCCATACTCTTTTTCGAAAGATAAGACATCCGCACTATTCAACTGGGCATACAAGTTCAACAAGGTAACATTACCTGAGCCAAAGAGACCCGAGGACGTGGCAAAGAAAGGTGATCCACTGTTCTGTCATATCACCGTGCGCTGGGGCACACAATTGAAGATTGCTACGTCTTCAAAGATATTATGGAAGGCATGGCCAAAAAGGGGGAGCTACAGCTGGGAGATTACCAAGTGGAGCCACCCCGTCCACATGAGCCTCCGGCCTTAAGAATGGCCGCCAATATGATTTCAGTCTACCAGCAGTTGCCTAAGGAGGCCGTTGAAGAATGTACCAGGCATACTTATGAAGCTTGCTTCCTCACCCCACTGAAGGATCAGGGAGGATGGCAGATGAAACCCATAAAGAATAGAAAGAAGACTCCCGCAGCCAATACCAATGGAGCAGTTATCCGCGGTGTCACACCAAGACCTGAACCGCCTCCAGTAAAGCCAGTATGGCGCACAGCTGAGACAGGGCCAGTCATCCGGATCCCCACTCATAACCGGAGAAGACGAGTCCCCCTACCTGCACATAAGGAAGTAAGTCCTGCAGCCAGGCGTTTACAGCAGTATATTAATGGGCTCGATGAATATGAACAGAAAAAGCCCGGGCACCTGCTGGTGAAAGACTGTATACTCTGGGAACAGCTCGAAGAATTGAAAATTAAAGAGCAGTCAGAGGCAGAACAAGAAAAAGCTGAGACTGAACCCTTCTGGGGGCAGGGGCCAATAAAGCCAAATTCCCAGAAAAAGAAGAGACGGCCCAAGTCCAAGAAGGGAAAGAGGGTCGTGACAGTACAATGTAACACCTTGTCGGCACTCTTTACCTCGCCCGGGGAGAATGATGAGGATGAAACATCAAATGCCCTGCTAGAAGCCAACCATGCCGAGGCCTCAACCTCAGCACATGCAACACGCTCCGGAAGAAGGTGGGGTCGCCCACCACCAGCTAATCATAACATTATGTTCAGAGGGGAACAGCCATACCAGATTCCCGAACCGGAGGTACGAGGTGTCCAGGTTCCTCCCCCTGCCAGCTTGTACCAAGAAAAGAAGAAAGGAGGTCAAACTCCAACATTTCTGGAATTTCTGTCCAGTCTGGAAAATGGGCAGTCGATACAGGCTGGGCCAGATAAAGGCAAGAGACCTCAGTAATCGGCGTCTGTAGCCTACAAGCAGAATGAGAAAGAAGGGGATAACTCTCTGACGGCACCAGGGGCCGTTGCTATAGAAGAAGCCCCCCAAGAAATCAGTCCAGAGGATGAAACCAGCACTGGGCAGCAGAGGCCACGGGCACCACATGAACCTCCAAAACCCCGATGGGCGGAAGAAATGAGACTGTCTAATGTCAGGGTGGGCAGCCGGATCATGAAAATGCTAAAGAAGCTCCCTACCAGGTTCTCCATCTGGGAGATTCTCTCTCTGAGTGAAGAAGCTCGCCAAGCGATTGTTGATGCCTTGCAGTCGCCGGCACAATATGAAGCACTCTTGACAGAAGTGAATTCTGGGCCCTCGGTCACATTCACAGAAGATGACATGCTGATTCCGAATTCCAGCCATAACAGACCGCTGTATATGAGTGGCTCCCTGAACTGTCAGCCACTGAATAGGATACTGATAGATCCCGGGGCTGCCGTGAACATTCTCCCATACCGCATCTACCAAAAATATTACTTTGATCTGCAGTTTACCAAGGTCAGAGACATGAAAATTGCGGGATTCAACCAGAAATGTGAGACTCCCCTTGGGGTGGCTGATTTAACCTCACATCGGGGGATCTCACTACCGTGGTACGATTCTATGTAATCGACTCCAACACCACATATAAGGCCCTACTGGGGAGACCGTGGCTGCATGAATATCAGATAGTGCCGTCCACGCTACATCAGTGCATTAAATACTGCCATGAAGGAAAAGAAGAGAGGGTGTTTGCGGATCTACATCCCTTCGAAGTATTCGAGTGTCATATGCTCGATGCATCCTACTACACTGAGGTGTCGCAAAATTGTGAAGAGAAAGAGGCTGTGGTCAGCCAGAAAAAGCCAGCGACGAAGGCAAGAAATTGGTCTCCATCACCACCAAAGGGCTATATTAAAAAGCATGAGGTATCTCACATCTCTTATGCTGGTGACTTTGCTCGGATCACCCCTCCTAGCATTCACCCGGATGATATCGATGAAGAAATGAAAGAAAAGTACACACAGGTGGAGGTTCCGCAGGGTTTAGTCAAGCCCATCGCCAGCCTAGAGTACCAGACGGTGCTACCACTAAAGACTATGGAAATCCCTTGCTTCTGCGAGCCTCCTACCATATTCTACACCGGGGAGTCAGTCGAGGAAGATGATCAAGACTGCATGGACCCTGAAGAAGCTGCAAACCGGATGGTGCCGATTACAGGCTTGGATTATACTACCCAACGGGTTTCGCAGATGTTCTCTAAGATGCAAATGCCGTCATTGCAGCCTACTGCCCAGAAGAAGGCGTTCAAGGAGCTATGGGATCCGCCTCGGGATAATAAAGAACTGAGGAAGATCACTCAGCACCCGGGATTGGGTTATACCCTTCAAGAATACTATGAAGCTGAGGTGGACGTCATCTCTGTCTCCTACTAGCATGAAGACCCTCCCGAGGTGGGATATGACAGGTACCCCTTGGAAGATGAAGAAATCATTTATCAATCCGTAATGAATAATGAAGCCCCAGATAGTCAGTCGGAGATGGGGACGTCTGATGAAGCAAAGAAAGATTGGTGCTGGGACGACCTACCTTGCAAAGAGGATCTGTTCCATGCTGAAGCAAAGTTTGATACGGGAACCCCGGATGAAGACCAAATAGCCAAAGAGTTGAGGGAATGCCTGGAGTTTGAGCGCATCCTGGAAGAAGTCCGAGCTCTACAGAATGATGATCTCTCAAGGGAGCCTGCATCAGAAGAACCTCTGGGGGCGGAAGACTCCATTTTTGAGTTCCCTTCTGAACCAGTCCCGTCCTCGGGGCAGACTGAACAGAATCCAACAATATTGGCCGTATATGATGAGCCAGCACCCGCTGATGACCGGTATGATGAAACAGAGGATCATTAAACTGAAGAAGATTATATCCTGGGAGGCTTCATTGACTTGCAAGAAGCCCCGCCCGAGGTCGAAGATGGAGGTCAGGCCACCATCGATGAGCTTGTGGAAATAAATCTGGGGACCGCAGATGAGCCAAGGCAGACATTCCTCAGTGCACTGCTGGAGCCAGCTGCCAGGGAACAGTATATACAGTTCTTGAAAGAATTCCGAGACTGCTTTGCATGGACATATGATGAAATGCCGGGACTGAGTTCTGATGTGGCACAGCACCGATTGGCAATAAACCCAGAGGCTAGCCCTGTAAAGCAGCCTTCCAGGAGAATGCGTCCTGAATTAATAAATCAGATTAACAAAGAGGTTGACAAGCTGATTGATGTAGGCTTTGTTGAAGAAAATCAGTATACTACATGGTTAGCCAACATAGTGCCTGTAAAAAAGAAAAATGGGCAGATCAGAATATGTGTTGATTTCCGGGACCTTAATAAGGCCTGCCCGAAAGATGATTTCCCAGTGCCAATCACTGAAGTGATGATCGATGTGACTACTGGTCATGAAGCCCTATCATTTATGGATGGGTCATCCGGATATAACCAGATCTGGATTGCTGAAGAAGATAGAGTGCACACTGCGTTCCGCACTCCGAAGGGGATAGTCCACTACAAAAGGAGGCCGTTTGGCCTCAAGAATGCCGGCGCTACCTACCAAAGAGCTATGACCAAGATCTTTGATGATTTGCTCTTCAAGAAAGTAGAGTGCTACATTGATGATTTGGTAGTAAAAACTAAAAGAAGAGAAGACCATTTGCAAGACCTGAGGGTAGTATTCCAGAGGCTGCGCAAATATGAACTCAAGATGAATCCCATGAAATGTGCCTTCGGCGTGTCCAGTGGAAAATTCCTCGGGTTTATTGTCGGCATAGGGGCATTAAATCGACCCATCCAAGATTAAGGCTATCCAGGAGCTCCCTCCACCAAGGAATCTGCCCGAGCTGAGATCTCTGCAAGGGCGTCTGGCCTATATCCGATGATTTATATCAAATCTTTCGGGAAGATGCCACCCCTTTCACAAGCTCATGATGAATGATGTGCCGTTCCTCTGGGACGATGGATGTCAGGAAGCCTTTGATAAGCTAAAGAATATCTCAAGACCCCTCCGGTGCTGGGGGCACCAATTAAGGGTAGGCCCTTGATACTATATATCGCGGCCACATACTGTTCCCTAGGGGCAATGCTGGCACAGATAAATGAAGAAGGCAAAGAGCAAGCCTTGTACTACCTGAGTAGGAGGCTGATTAGAACTGAAGAGAGCTACGGCTACATAGAAAAGACCTGCTTGGCACTAGTCTTTGCTGTCAAGAAGCTCCGACACTATATGTTGTCACATGAAGTCAGATTGATATCTGCGGCAGATCCGCTCAAATACATATTGACTCAGCCAGTACTGAAGGGCCGGTTGGGCAAATGGGCAGTGATCCTGATGGAATTTGATATTACCTATACACCCCAGAGGGCGATAAAAGGACAGGCCGTAGCGGATTTCTTTGCAGAGCATCTTGTGCCGGAAAATGATATGCTAAGGACTGAGTTACCTGATGATAAGACACTCGAGGCCTGCCAGCTCAGTCAGTTATATGGCAACTATTCTTTGATGGAGCATCTAGAACAGAGACAGACTCCGATGGAAAGACCAAAATACGGGCTGGAGCCGGTATTGTGCTGAAATCACCAGAAGGGGAGGTCGTGCATACTTCTTGTTCTATAAACAAGCCCTGCACCAATAACGAGGCCGAGTATGAAGCTCTGATAATCGGGCTATATATCAGCCTCAACATGGGTATCCAAATGCTTCAAGTATTCGGGGATTCAATGTTGATAATAAAACATATCCAAGGGGAGTTCGAAGTGCGGAAGCTAGAACTGAATCCCTACCACCAAAAAGCTGTGCGCCTCATGGCGAAATTCTACCATATTGAGCTCAAGCATGTGCGCCGTGGACACAATGCCCAGGCTGATGCACTGGCAAAGCTGGCCAGCTCACTAGCAGTCCCACCAAATAAGACACTGAACATTATCGTTATGAACCGGCGGCAAGTCCCCAGTATGCTAGAAGGGTGCCCCGAAGAAGATGAAGTTGCCACCATCAGCACAGAGCAAGCATCTAATTGGAGACAGCACTTGCTGCAGTGGTTTCTACACCAACAGCTGCCGCAGAAAAGAGAAGAAAAGATGAAACTCCTAAGAATCAAAGATTCTTATGAACTCAGGAATGGAATTTTGTTCGAATAATGGCAGATGCACGCAAGAAGATTCTACTCCGCTGTCTGTCCACTGAGGAAGCCTGGCAAGCGATGAAAGAAACACATGCTGGGACAGCAGGTGCCCACCAGGCTGGTCCCAAGATGAAGATAGAAATCAAGAAGCTGGGCTACTATTGGCCCACTATGTTTGAAGACTGCTGTAAATTTGCAAAAGCATGCCAGAAATGCCAGGAGCATGCTACTGTGCCTAGAAGGCCTCCTACGACTCTGCACCCTACAGTTCCCAGTTGGCCGTTTGCACAATGGGGAACTGATGTAGTCGGGCCACTGCCAACTTCCTCGGCCGGACATAAGTACATACTGGCCATAACAGATTACTTCTCCTGATGGGCGGAGGCTGTAGCATTAAGAGAAGTGACTGGTGAACTGGTCGCCAGATTCGTCAAGCAGAACATTATCTTCCGGTTCGGGATCCCCAGCCGAATAATATCCGACAATGGAAGTCATTTCAGAAATCAGAAGGTCTATCAGCTTGCTGAGAAGTATAAGATCGAATGGAGGACCTCCACTCCTTACAATCCATAGGCAAATGGATTGGCAGAAGCTTTTAACAAGACTCTTTGCACCTTGCTGGCCAAGGTCGTCAGTTCTAATAAGAAGGACTGGGAAGAGAAAATGTATGAAGCTCTGTGGGCATACCGCACTATCTTCAAGACACCTACAGGGTGCTCGCCATACTCGCTGGTATACGGCTCAGAGGCAGTGGTTCCGCTAGAGCTGGAAGTTCCGTCACTCAGAGTGGCAGTCCAATATGGCCTAGCCCGTGGCGAACAGACCAATGCAGAAAGAAGACTAGAAGAACTGGCTGAATTGGAAGGGAAGCGCCTCCGAGCTCAGAAGAGTATCCAAATGTATCAGGCCTGCATGGCCACTGCATTCAACAAAATCGTAAAAGGATGAGAATTCAAGAAAGGCGACCTCGTCATGGTCAAGAAAAAAGAAGTCATGGCGTCCAACCCAAAAGGAAAGCTGAATGCTAATTGGGAAGGTCCTTATGTGATACAGAGGGTCTACGAAGGAGGGGCCTACGTGGTTGTTAACCATCGAGGGGAAATCCAATTCTCGCCACTCAACGGAAGACATCTAAAGCTATATCATGCAGCACAACCAACATTCCCCGAGTAATCGGGCAAAATCTACCCATTTCTTGGTCTAGCGGCACTCCGCCCTAGCCAAGGTACCCTTTTCTGGTCTAGCGGCACTCCGCCCTAACCGAGCTACCCTTTCCTTGGTATAGCGGCACTCCGCCCTAACCGAGCTACCCTTTCCTTGGTCTAGCGGCACTCCGCCCTAACCGAGCTACCCTTTTCTTGGTCTAGCGGCACTCCGCCCTAGCCGAGCTACCCATTTCTTGGTATAGCGGCACTCCGCCCTAGCCGAGCTGCCCTTTCCTGGTCTAGTGGTACTCCGCCCTAGCCAGGCTACCCCTTTCCCGGTCTAGCGGCACTCCGCCCTAGCCGAGCTACCCTTTTCTTGGTCTAGCGGCACTCCGCCCTAACCGAGCTACCCTTTCCTTGGTCTAGCGGCACTCCGCCCTAACCGAGCTACCCTTTCCTTGGTATAGCAGCACTCCGCCCTAAGCGAGCTACCCTTTCCTTGGTCTAGCGGCACTCCGCCCTAGCCGAGCTACCCATTTCTTGGTATAGCGGCACTCCGCCCTAACCGAGCTACCCTTTCCTTGGTCTAGCGGCACTCCGCCCTAACCGAGCTTCCCTTTCTTTGGTCTAGTGGTACTCCGCCCTAGCCAGGCTACCCTTTCCCGGTCTAGCGGCACTCCGCCCTAGCTGAGCTACCCTTTTCTTGGTCTAGCGACACTCCGCCCTAACCGAGCTACCCTTTCCTTGGTATAGCGGCACTCCGCCCTAACCGAGCTACCCTTTCCTTGGTCTAGCGGCACTCCGCCCTAGCCGTGCTACCCTTTCCTTGGTCTAGCGGCACTCCGCCCTAACCGAGCTACCCTTTCCTTGGTATAGCGGCACTCCGCCCTAACCGAGATACCCTTTCCTTGGTCTAGCGGCACTCCGCCCTAGCCATGCTACCCTTTCTTGGTCTAGCGGCACCCCGCCCTAGCCGAGCTACCCATCTCTTGGTCTAGCGGCACTCCGCCCTAACCAAGCCACCCCTTATCTTGATCTAATGGCATTCCGACCTGTCACCCTCTAAAAAAAAGGAGAGAGGAAGAGAGAATAGAAGATGACAAAATAGGGGCTAAAAATAGAGATGCCCCGCCAGACTTGTTCAGGCGTTCTGAGCAAGGGTAAAAATGGCTAAAACCCAGCTGTGGTGAAAACCCGAAAGGGCACTACAGGTAAAATCGGGTACCCCGCCACGTGAAAACCTGAAAGGGCACGTGGGCAAAAGCAAGAGGGGGCTGGCTCCGGCGAAAACCCGAAAGGGCGCTTGGGTCGGTAATGTGGTGATTCCAAAGAAAGCCTCACCTCCCACTATAAAACTCCTCGTCGATCGACCGGCGCCTTGCCCGATCAACGATTAAACCCATCCGGAATGGACCTTACGTCTATTCTGTTGAAGCCTTCATGCATTGCTCAAGAAAAATTCCCTCGATAATAAGCCCACCTCGGGATAGACCTTCCGTCTGTTCTGATAAAACACTTCCACTTGTTTTTGTCTGAGACCCACCACGGTAGAACCGGCCCGGTTTAGACCTTACGTCTATCCCGATGAAACCTATCCTACGTCTCACCGTGATGAAACCTGCCATTGATCGACTGGCACACTACCCGATCAACAATGAAACCTGTCCGGTTTAGACCTTACGTCTATCCCGATGAAACCTATGAAATCCTTGCATTGATATAGACCCAATACTGATGATGAAACCTGATACTGATCGACAGGCACACTGCCCGATCAGCGATAAAACCTTGTCCGGTTTAGACCTTACGTCTATTCCGACTAGATCTACAGGTCTCTTTACGTCCCGCCGTGATGAAACCTGCTGCTGATCGATTGGCACACTGCCCGATCTATGATGAAACCTATCCAGTTTAGACCTTCCGTCTATCCTGATGAAATCCATGAACTCCTTGCATTGGTATAAATCCAATACCGATGATGAAACCCGCCATTGATCGATCGGCACCTCGCCCAATATCAATGATAGAACCCTATCCAGTTTAGACCCTACGTCTATCCTGATGAAACATATGAAATCCTTGCATTGGTATGAGCCAATACCAATGATGAAACCTGCTATCGATCGGTTGGCACACTGCCTGATCGACGCTAAAACCCATCCAGGGTAGACCTTCCGTCCGCTCTGACATAGCACAACACTGCTCTTTGAATCGATTCAGACCCTCCGTCTGGATAGATCATGAAACTCTATCCCTTTGCGGTAATGTCAGACCCTACATTAACGATGAAACTCACATTTCCGGCAAATGGCTCCGTGCCCGAGCTGCTATCTATTCAGACCTTTCGCCTGAATAGGTCATGAAACCATATTTCCCTTTGCATTGATGTTGACACCCACATCAATGATCGTGTGTCCACAATAAACATATGACGCCATGGTCCATAGGATAAAAGTTCCAGTTCCAGAAAAGACGATGACAAAGAAAAAGAGAAAGAAAATGACAAAAGAAATATATATGAAAAAATGGGGTTAAAAATAGAGATACCCCGCCAGACTTGTTCAGGCATTCTGGACAAGGGCAAAAATGGCTAAAACCCAGCTGTGGTGAAAACCCGAAAGGGCACTGCAGGCAAAATCGGGTACCCCGCCACGTGAAAATCCGAAAGGACGCGTGGGCAAAAGCAAGAGGGGGCTGGCTCTGGTGAAAACCCAAAAGGGCACTTGGGTCAGTAATGTGGTAATTCGGAAGTTCCATGCCAACCGGCACGTTGCCTTCACCTCCCCTTCACTGATGAAGCCTTCCGTCGGTCATCTGGCTCTATGCCCCACCGATGATAAAGCCTTTCCGGGATAGATCTTACGTCTACCCTGATGAAATCTATATACCCTCTTTTCACATGTCCCACTGACAATAAAACCCGTCACCATTCTGATAAAGCCTGGCCAGTTCAGACCTTACGTCTGTCCTGATCAAACTCCTGAACCTTCCCTTGATCGATCGGCTCCTTGCCCGGTCAACGATGAAACCCTACCAGGATAGACCCTACGCCTATCCTGATGAAACCTACGTATTTCTTGGCAAAGTCCCACCCGTGATAAAACCTGCTGGAATAGACCTTACGTCTGTCCTGACGAGACCTACACCTCTACATACGTCCCACCGTTGATCGACCGGCACCTCGCCCGATCAATGATGAAATCCTCTGTCCGGTTTAGGCCTTACGTCTATACTGATGAAACCTACGAAACTCCTTGCGTCGATATAAGCCCCATATCGACGATGAAACCAACCACTGATCGACTGGCACCTCGCCCAATCAGTGATGAAACCATGTCCAGTTAAAACCCTGCCAGTTTAGACCTTTTGTCTATTCTGATGAAACCTATAACACTTTCTTTGCATCGATATGAACCCAATATCGATGATGAAACTAGCTATTGATCGACCAGCACCTCGCCCGATCAATGATGAAATCCTATCCAATTCAGACCCTATGTCTGTCCTGATGAAAACCACGCACCCTTCAATGTCCCACTTGCGATAACCTCTACCCAGTCTAGACCTTACGTCTACTCTGATGAAACCTATAAAACTCCTTTGCATCGATATAAACCCAATATCGATGATGAAGTCATATATTGGTCGATTGGCACATTGCCCCGACTAGCTTTGAAACCTGCCCGGAATGGACCATTCGCCCGTTCCGGATAATGCTCTGAGCCTCTTCATTCACATTCCTGCAAACCGTCTCCCTTGCGGCACGTACGGCCAAGAAGGACGTTTTGCTACCACCAACAGAATTCGGTTTAAGCACCCCCCCGGAGGCCGTCACGCGGTGGAGCGAGTTCCCCATCCTTTCTTTGAAGGGGTGGACGCTCTCCTACCAGGTACGAGTCATTCGCATGAGGGACTGCTAGAACCACTCCCCCACTTCCCAAAATGATAAAACCACATGGAAAAGACAATGGACACACATGAAGCCGAAGATTCCTTTCCATTAAAAGAAGTGTACATAAAGAGCCCCGAGGGGACACTGTATCACAAAAGAAGGCAGAAGAAAACAAAGAAGAGATAATTCAAGGCCGCCGGAAGATATCTTCAAAGGCCAAAAGACCCACATCGGGAGCGGCTCTTAGCTCATGAAGGCGTGCCTCCTCTTCCTGAAGTTTCACGGACATATCCCGGAGAGACATCACCCGTCCCTCCAACAAGGCCATCCTCCTCGGTGGATCGTGGCCGAATAGAGGATAATTGTTGCAGCTCGGCTCGAAGTCCAGCGAGTTCCGCTTCCAGAATGGCTATCCGGTCCTGGACGGCTTCCTCTTGCTGGACAACGCTCTGTAGGTCAGCTTGGCGTTCGTCAAGGGCAAGCGTCAGCTTTTCCAGCTCAGATTTGCACTCTGACCTCTGCAACTTCAATGCCGTCAGCTTGTTGGTCATAGTCCGTGCTAGGAAATCCCTCCGATGCACGAATTTTAGTAGAAGCAGAACACGCTGAACCCATATGTCCAAAGGGCAGCCCATGGCCTGCAGGCCGGCAGTGAAGCGATCAGCAATTTCCTTCAGTTGCAGATATGTCAAGCCAGGCTGGGATTCTACCAGCTGGCGTAGCATGTCCAAATGCTGCCAGACAAAGCTGTCAGAAGAAGCAAAGCCAAAGGAGGCAGAAGGGACGACCTCAAAAGTCACCTCGCCGTCAATGTCTGCCCACAGCGCAATAGCCGGCCGGGAGGATGAAGATGACAAATCTGCTGGGAGAGCTGGCTGGTCCCTCTCTACACTCTCCTGCCGAGCCAAAGATTCCTCTGCTACCGCTATCTCAGGAGCTATGGCTTGAACATCCGCGGAGGGAGAACCAATAAATGATGGAGCTATCTCTCCATGAGTCTTCTGAATAGGAGCTTCATCTTCAACTGCTCTTTCTGATAATGGGGATGAAGGCGCCCTAGCCTGTGGACGCAGAAATCCAATCTCTATAGCCACTATGGCAGGGACTGCTGACTCGGGCGCAATGGACATTACTGCGGCTGGTATAAAAGCAGAGCTCTTGGCTGGGTCTGCTTCGGCTCTAAAATCTGAATCCCTGACGGGGACGGAACTTTCTCCTGAGGCCCCCAAGTCCAATGATGTTAAGTCAGTCGAAGATTGTATCCTCACTGGCATAGGGCGAATAACCTCAGGAATTCCCATGCAAGTCAAAGGTAAAGCAGGGATAATGGCCAAGTCTGCAGATGAAATGGCCATAGAAACTGCGGCCGCATCTGAGCTGGTGATGACAGGGTCCTGAGGACAAAGCAGAATGGCCTTCAGCACAGAATGAAAGAAAATAAGTAGAACAGCAAACGAGAAGAGAAGCTGCTCATCTTTCGCGCCGAGAAGTCTATGACCCTCGTGCCGAGATGGTTCCAAAGTGCTGACAATAAAGTTAGAAAATATGAAAATGAAAATATGTATGTAGAGTATTGCTACTGCAACATGATCAAGCTGAAGAACAATGTTAAAGAGAAATGGAGGAAGATACCCTCGAATGATGAAAGGCACCTGCAGACCCCGTGCCGCTTATTCTACGCTTACGCCACCTGCAGGTAGGGGGCATTTGTTGACGCCTGGAAAATGAGCAAGGGCGGAAACAGAATTGAAAAGAAGATCAGACCAACAGTGAAAGATCAATGATGAAGCTCGTCAACCATCTACCCGGCCGAAGCCTTTTCCCGGCCAAGCTGATGTTCGATGCCATTGTCAGCTAGACGATGGCACTGATGAAATAGCAGTCACCTGGCTGAAATCTTTTTAGGCTAAAGCTGATGTCCGGTCTTGTCACCGTTCAGGTGACGATACCGATGAGATGATGTCCGACTTTGTCATCATTCAGATGGCAACGCCGATGAAACCCCAGTCTACCGACTGATGAAAATCTATGAATGATCTCAATAGAAACTGTGTCACCAGTGGAGGGCCTTCTCGGGTTCTAATATATTTGAAGGACAAATAAAGGCTGAGGTTTATGTGAGGTCTAAAAAGCCCTAAATGGGCCTATAAAAGTGGCGCCGGGAGCCCCTTGTCGAAGCCCAAAAGCGGCACCGAGAAGCTAGAGTCCCACGCGCAGGGAAGTCTGCCTACGATTGAGGCGCGCCGGGACAGGCCTGCCGATAGGATACCAAGGAGGGATATAAAACCCCCTCATTCGAAGAGAAAAAAAGAGGGACACACAGACGGAGGACGGCGGAGAAGAAGAATAGATAGCCACAAAAGGAGAAGAGAGTGGAGCCTGCAATCTGATCCGAGAGAGGAAGAAGCAGAAGGGCCAAAGAAGAAAAGAGTTCGAAGCCTGATCGAAGGTGGGCAACGGGGAGGGAGAGGAGTCAATGCTCCGCCCTCCCCTCCCCATTTTCTGTAGTTCATTCTTCTAATTCCGATTGCTTCTACTTCTTCCCCCTTTTGATGTACGCTGTGATATCACAGCCGGTTTTACTCCGCTAGGGCAAGGCATAGTCTCCCTGTACCTTCTTTTATGTATTGTCTCTGATGTGCGAATGTAATAGTGATATTCGAATGAATGAACACTACATGCTGCAGTTGATGCCTGCTGTCTATTTCTCCGAAACCCTATTGCTATCTCCCCATGTTTTCCTGTCTCTTTTTAGACTCAGTAGCATGCTATCCCCCTCCCCAGTTCGATTGATCGCCTGCTTATTCGCCTGGTTCTCGAACGCTGCTCGTGCTTACTTCCGAGCCAGGGACAGACTATCCCTTGGCCTCTGAAGCAAAGCATAGATGTATAGCAACCGCTGCTCGGTTTTAGATGTTATATTCATGCTCATCGGCTCTGCTGAAGTCATCCCCGGGGCCAGAGACAGCCATCTCTTGGCCCCCAGATGATGAAGAGTATATCAAAATCATCCTCAGGGATTATTATGGACGCTGGTGACAGAGATACCGTAAACCATGTTTCCCCCAAATCACTCTCCGCTTCTGGCCTTCCCTTTGAAACCCAAGCCAAAACCAGTTGCCGTCTGATGAATTGATCTCTTTTGACTTCTCAAGGCCCGTCTATCTTGGCCTGAATCACCAGGAAAGCCCCCTGATTCATCAACAAACCTAAAAATAGGGTACCGTAAAACACTGTTTCTCATCCCGGCGCCCTCACCCATCTCGGCCCCGTACACAGTGAAAGGGGTGAATAGTTCTCGGCGCAAGGCTTCTGGCGCCGAGAACCCCACCCCTGGCCTTCTTACCTTTGCTCCAGGATCCTTTTCATCTTGGCAGCGCTGGGAACCCCCTCTGGCTGCTTTGCCATCGCACCGGGAGGCCCATCCTCTGCTTTCTTCCCTGCGCGCCGGGAACCCCCCTTTGAGCAATTCCTCCTCGCGCCGGGAAGCCAGCGCCGGGAACTCCCTGGCCTTCTCTTCAGCGCGCCGGGAACCTGGCCTCTTTGCCCTTACGCCGAGAAGCCCACACCCTTGGTCATTTGGCCCTGGCACCGACAACCCCCCTCCTGTTCCTTGCCTTGGCGCCGAGAACCTCTACGCCAGTCCAAGGTGCGCCGAGAGCCTACTCCGCCACCCATCAAGCCTCCGATACCTCTATCAAACCCGTTTAGGGATGTCCAGGGGTCACCATAGTTGTCCTGGGCATAAAATTAGAGGGAGGCAGACTCCCTTATGTTCCACTGATCCGCGCCGGATTTATGAGCAACCCCTTTAGCTAAGGTGAGCTCTGCCACTGCATGAGTGTCACCGGCTCCTATAAGGGAAGAGTCAAACATTGCCCTAGGGCATACATGTGCAATGTGGGAGGTTTGCTCCCTCCTTTTCTCGGCTTTCATCCCGGCACTCCGTGGGTGATAGCCTATTCTCCCCTGGGCATAATCCAGATTATGGGGAAGTGCTGCCGAAATGTCGATCGATGTTTTAACCCCGATAAGTCCCAGGAGGTGCACATCACACGCCCCTCGTCCGGCTCAATCTTCTGGGGAATACGAATGCTGTGAGGCCCTTGGCTGGATGAGAAATATGAAAGGGGACATCTCCCCGATGATGGTCCGGACCCCATCCCGTCGCTGTGTGGATGGTGTCCTATTCCTACCCGGCACGACCTACATAAGAGGTGGTCATGTCGGTGTAGTAATCTGCTGTTCACTAAATTATCTTCCCAGAATAACAGGAGCTTCAATATCACACACTGCTATTTTTCTTTTATTACCGCCTCGAGTGGCCTCCTATTTTGGCGTTTAATCAAGGGTTGTCCTTCTTAGGAAGGGCGTAATTAACGTCATAGCCTTTATAGTATGGCGGACTTTTGGTCCTGACTCGGACTTCACAATCGATTGACCAAGTCAAGTCGAGCACACAATGAAATCGTCACACATGTGACTGGCACGCCTAACAAACCAGTAAAATAAATCAATAATAAAATAATAAATCAATAAAATAAATGAGTGAATTAAATCCCGCGTCCACAGACACGCGATGAGCTTCATCTTCCAAGGGCACTATGTGAATGATATGCAGAGAATGATATGTAAATATGTAATGTGATGTAAGATTTCAGATTTCACATGACACTCTATATGCACCTAATGCAACTAATGCATGACATGCATTTTTTTTTGTTAAAATGTGAGGACACAATTTTACTTTGAAAAGAGAATTTAAGAAATTCATTCAAAGCATCAAAATCATCACATGTGAACTTTTTCTTAAAAACAGTTTTACTTTTATCCAAAGGATGAGTAGCACATTGGTACAGACAACGGAATATTTATCAAATTCAGTCCTCAAAAAGTTCAGCCACAGAATAACATCATCATGCTGAGAGAATGGAAAAATCTCAAAATTTTCAGCTTGCAAGATCCCCCATAATTAATGCATGATTTCAGAAAATTCATTTAAGTTTGATGCCATATGCATAGATGATTTATGGTACCGGGCGGAGGCACATTCTCATGCATGGTGATAGCTTTCAGACAGGCATGACCTGCCCTTCCACATGTCACCATTTTATGTACCATGTAATCATTTAAATGATGATCAAAAAAATACAATACAATCCCATATGACATCGGGGGCTTAGCAAACACATGGGCATTGAATAACAATTTCAAATTCACTGTCTGTCAAGAGATGGCACTGGCATCAAGCCCATAGAGCTTTAGCCAAATAATTTATTTTCTCACCTTTGCATTGAGTTACCTTTATTAACATCCTCAATTTCTTCACTTTATTCCGCTTGATGTAATCTTCATCAACAAGCTCCAAATCTCAATGGAAGTAGATCAAATCTGACATTGAAGTCCTCTTGAGCTCCTTTCTTTCTCTCCTGCAAGAAATATAATGATATAAGCAAAGGAGTTCCATTGAGACCCCAAATTTACATCTTATAGATAACATCATGTAAGGATATGAAAATACCAAGAACCCCATGCCAAAACCCTTTCAAAACTCCTCTAGGATAAGAAGAGAAACCCTAAGGGTATTGGGGTAAAAGCTCAAACAAATCGAACCTCAAGATGGGTATTACGAAACCCAAAACATAGACCTGTTCCGGATCTGCCAGACTAGGTGTCGACACCAGGTGTCGACACCAACTGAAGAAACATGCAAAACTGCCTAAGATAGTTAATCTAAGCCCAGAAATGCTATACATGAATTAACCTCAATCTAGGCACATGGAGATGGATTCAAATATTGAATTCTTACCATGATTTCAAGGGTTGATGGTCATAATCAAACCTGCACTGTAAAGAGCTCAATTCATGTCAATATTAAGCTAATGCATATTGAAGAAACTAACTTCAAGGCTTTTCATCACATATGACTCTCTCTCTCTCAACCTGCAGTATCAGAAACTCAATCTCATATCAAGCTCAGTTCAATACAAATGAGAAGGCCAATTTCAATGCTTTTCTTCCACAAGACAAAGTCCTATGAGCTGCAAGTATGTATGATGAGTTGCAGCTTTCAGTACAAGTGATTCACTCAAGCTGACATGAGTTCAAACTTCAATCCAGAAATTTCAAGTTTAGCCCAATAGTGTAAAGAGTCAAGTCTATGCATATAAAGCACAAGACTAAACACATGAAGAACCCAGGTCTATCCATGTGTAGCACAGGTCAATGCACATGAAGGACCAAGTCAAACCACATGTGTAGACAAGGTTGATGCACATAAAACACACAAGACTGCCTCTTCAAAACTCCATATTAGAGACTTAATTTCCAGCAGTATGAACTAAGAATTCACACAATCAATGTGCACAAAGTATGAACAAGTAACTTACAAATCTGTATCAACTCAAGGACAAGCCCATGTTTACCAAGGCATCACACTAGAGCTGGCCAAGTCGACCTTAAGCCTTCCTCTTGGCCTCAAGACAATCCTACAACAAGAGTTCTCATTCAATAGTTTTGGGTACCCAAACCTTCTTGGGTCCTGGATGGTTAGTTGCACCTCTAGTGGGTGCCTTCCATAGTCTTTGGGCATGCATATCATCAAAATACATTAAGGAGCAATCATGCATGGTATGCCCAAACTCAGCACAATAATGACAACAACCAAAAGACTTCAGATTTTTCTTGTAAGAATGAGCATGGATTTTCTGTGGGTTTGTAGAGATGTTATCATTTTTCAAACTAAAGAAATTATTCATCCTGTGACCGAATCTTCCATAATGAAAATAGTTCAATGGAGCAAATCTTTCAAATGGTCTTCTTGCATGAACATAAGAGTTATCAAAAGTTCTTTTTTTGTTCAAAAACTTTCTTGGCTTTGTGAAGCCATTCATTTTGTTGCATGCTTCTAGATCTTCAGATTTCATCAAAGGGCAATCATGCATCATATGACCAAGTTCACCACAATAAAAATATGAGATTTTCTTTGTGGATGCATGTGTGTGTGCAACATGATTTTTCTTGGCATTCATCGTGACACCAACAACATTTTTAACCTTTTGATGCAGGTTTTATTTCTTTTTCAGATTTTCATTTGATCTCTTTGTTGTTTGAGGAGCAGATTGATTTGGAGACCCATTTGATGTGCTGGCTATGTTTGAACTATGGACAAATGATGTATAGACTTTATTTTCAAATTTCTTTTTTTTCACAGGATTGTAGCCTAGCCCCTCTCTTTGGAAATTCACCTTAGTCCCCAATATCTTGTTCAAATTTTCTTTCCCATTTACAAACTTAGATAAGGATGCATTCAAGTCAATAATTTCAGATTCAAGGGATGCAATGTGCAATTCATAGTTAGCTGTTTCTTGTTCAAGCACAAGCAGTTTATCAGATTCATCAACAATCACAGATTTTCCTTTTTCAAGATTTTCAAGATTTTTCAATCTACTTTCAAGCGAGGAGATCTGAATTAGCATCGCACTATTCTCCTTTTTAAGTTCTTCATTTTTATTTACAAGTTTATCATTCATAATCAATTCATTGCAAATATTCTGATCAATAGAGTTTGATTCTATTTTGTTTCTTAGATCTTTTTCAGTTTTCTCCAATTGATCGATTTTGTGCTTGAGGGCAACATTTTCATTTCTCAAACAAGCAATAGTTTCTTTGTGACATTCAACATCATGCTCTAAAAGTTCATTCAAGTTATCAAGCTCAGAACCTTTATCACAAGATCCATTTTCATGGTTCATGTTTTCAAATTTCTTTTTTAATTTTCTGTTTTCTAGCTTGATTTTCTTATATTATTTTTTCAACTCATCATAAGCATCAACAAGATCATCAAGAGTAAATTCTTCAGAATCAGAATTTACCTCTTCTACATTTTCGTCGCTTTGGTGATCAACATCATCGGCCATGAGACATTCTTATCTTTCCTTCTCTTGAGCTTTGATCAACTGGTCCATAAGCTCCTTTGCCGTCCTACACGAAGATACAAATGAAAACTTGTTAGTACTTACAGAAGCTTTCAATAAACTAAAAGCAGTAACATTATCATGATGCATCATTTTATCTTGATTAGACCACTTGGTCTCATCTAGAGGTAATATGTGTGGACCATGATAAATAAATTTCCAAAGACTAGGGTTAATAGAATTGATCACCACACACAGTTTGCCTAGCCAAGAATTAAAATCCGAACCAGTAAAGATTGGCAAACAATTCATTGAGATATGTTCAGCAGAAAAATTCATGATTGTAGAATACACTAGGATCACTCTGTAGATCGCAAGATCTAGGGACAATAGAGCCTCGCTCTGATACCAATTGTTGGGTCCCGTAGTGCAAGAATACGGATCTAGAGGGGGGGTGAATAGATCATTCTACTAAAAACTATGTCCAATTAAAAACACAAACTAGCACACAGCGGAATTTACAAGATTGATCATATTGAGGAATTTAATCTAAACAGCTTTAAACTTAATTCACTCAATCTCACCGAGCTCACATGATTGCATAACAGAAAGGATACTGAAACACACAATCACAAGGAACAAACCACAAGACACGGGGATTTTTAAGGTGGTTCGGGACCACGACGGGCTCCCTACATCCACCCCTCACCAAACCGGTGATGCTTCACTACACGCTACAAAAAGTAGCAACACGGGGATGAACCCCAACACCACACACGCTGCTTCCATAGCAAACCACACATGAGGCCTTGCCTCAAATTACTGCCACAGCAGCACGCACACACACACACACACACACACACACACACACACACACACACCACTGGGGAACACACCCCGCACTAAATACCTCACACGGAGACACAACTCCGTCCACACACACGTAGGACAATGCCTACACAACCACACGGGAGAAAACTCCCAACCACACACGCAGATATACTCCACACAAATCGACACACATATGACAACACACACACTCGGAGACCCCTTTCTCCGAACACCCACATAAAGTATTCTCTCAAATGTATATGAATCAAAGATAAATATATGCTATGACCCCCCAAACAAATTCTATAGATGAAAACTAGACAGATGCATCAAGTAAAAGGCTCCCCCTTCTTCAACAAAATCTGATTCTCCTTGGCTCGTTGACGGATGATCAGGATTTAGACATCATCTTCTTCCACTCCTCGAGCCGATCCTCTTTTCCTTCAAATCCTAGCTCCAATCAAACCTTCATACATCAGAAAAAAGATTAGCCTCATAAACCCCTCTCCTCTCAACCTTGTGGCCGCACTCCTCCTCCTTCTTCTGCAAGAGAATGGAAAGCATTAGCTCATCTTGTTGCTTAGGATGAAAAACGCAGCACTAATAAGAGGGCAGTAAATAGATGGACAAAAGAACATGTATATATATATTGCACCTCTTAGGTAATCATTCAAAACCTTCTGCAATCTCAAACAAAAGACACAGAAGTGAAAGATCAAGATAACTCCCTCAGATTTTCAATGAAATGCTTCTGCAGGATGAGAAACCGTTCTTGAAGAAAGATGATCGATTCTTGCATGGACGATGCTTGTATCTTGATTTTCCACGTAGCTTCCAGTAGATGATCATTTGGTGACTTGAAACCTCCTTCTTCTCTTCACATACAAGCTTAGAACAACGTGGAAGAAGCCCTTGGAGCAACTGCTGTGACCTTGCACACACAAGAGTTAGAACCACAGAAAATATTTCAGATTTGAACACTTCATTAGGGTTTGCGACCCAAGAGATGGTTTTATATATTTAGAACGGTCAAGGAACACTCCAGGGACCAGATCCATGAATTAGGGAGAGATTTAGGGCAATTGGAACGGATTGGTTGGACTTTCTAAGCAAGGACATGAAAGTCATCTTTCACGGCTCTACATAGGTGTCGACACCTGGTGTCGACACCTTGTGCATTCCAGTTCACATAAACCCAAAATAGACGATCTGGACACTAGGTGTCGACACCAGGTGTCGACACCTGGTGTTCTGGCTTGCTGGTTCTTTTCCAGGTAGGTGTCGACACCTGGTGTCGACACCTCCTGGACTTGTTCCTGGAAAAGAGTCCAGGAGCAAGATGTCGACACCAGGTGTCGACTTTTGCTATGCCAGAATGCCCAATGACCCAATTTGCTAAAAATAAAGAGAATAAACTCCACCATTGTATGGCATGATTGAAAAGGGTTGTGAGGAGTTCTTTCAGCCTGCAAATCACCAAGTACTAGTCAATTTGCTTCAATATAGAGCTTACAAATCAACCCATTACAATTCACTTTCTTTAATAGATTCATGATGACTTGTCAAAGTATAATCAAGTGGGATCTTATCCAAGATTATTTCCATTGCTCATTCAAGAAGAAAAAGATGAGATATATTACATAACAAAAATATATCAGTATTTACCTCATCAGTTTACCTGAATTCACCATTGATCCTCAATATCTTTTTTATTGGTTAAATCGTCCATACACAGAGTCATGAAGTTCTAAATATGATTCACCATTGCATGATAGAATAAATTTGGAATTTAAAGAGTAAGGAGCAAAGTCACGCAAAACAATATTGAGTCACACTGTATTTGATCATCATCAAATCTCATCAATCCAACATTTATCCAAACATGTTTTCCACAAAAGCTTTCTCATTGAATACAAAGCAATCTCACCAAGTGTATATGCAATGTGTTAACATCAAACCACGTGTGAGCCTTATAGAGTCACAAATGCATCCACATGATGATATCCCAATAACAACATTTCACATGAAGACATGAATAACCAGTCAAGCACAAGGCCAAGCAACAAAGTCATTTTGTAAGCATCAAAATCACATACACAACACCTTGGATGATCTTGTTATGGGATTAGATTCACAATGGAAGTTGACGCACTCATTGGCCCGAGGCTTCGACCAACCCACTAGTCTTAGCTTCACCCATCCGGCCTTAGGGTCCATTACCTCCGTGTGCACCATGGGTTGTGTCACCACGGAGATCCTTCTATTCCTCCCTATGCCGGCCGAGCCCGACTTCATTCCCTTTTGCCCAAGGGAGGAATCTTATTTTTTTCACATGACCACCGTCCCATTCACCATGACGGATGACGGTGACCACCCACACCTTCAAGAATTTCACAATTGGGACCGTGTCATATGGGAGCCCATCTCATAGGGTCATACCTTCTTTGACCCTTTTGACCCCTTCACTAGTGAACCTCCCGAGCTACCATATATACTTCACTCCCTCGAGGGAGTCCACTACCACACCCCTACCCCACGGGCCAGGTCATCTATATCCACCAAGCCCGTTCTCGATACACCCATACCCGGTTCTCCTAGCCCTCTCAAGTCTCCCAAATCCAAAGGGCCGTCCATGCATGACTGGGTCATACTTGGGCTTCTAGGTGTTCCCCATGCCACCAACCTCCGGTTGCATAACATGCATGCATGGCACATATTCGGGTGTCCTGGTCCACCATCACCTATGCGTAGGTCAGACTAACATTAGGTGTGTCTAGAGTCTTGTGTGTCTGTGCATATATCGAGTCAAGTCGATTTGTACGCTCGCGTTGTTAGTCCCTTTCGAGTTCGAGACTAGTCAGACTTTGGGATCGATTCTACTTCACATATCAGATCTAGTCACATAAGAGACAAGCGGTGATTCCTAGTGAGCCTTTGAGCCGCTTCCCTCCTTTGATAGTGACCCCACCCCGGAGTGTCCACCTCTAGCATTCTCCACAGCAGCGTGTGCATATCGAATCTATACGGGATGAGCATGTGTCGATTACTTGGAGTGGAGCATACTCCGCTCTTCTAGGTTCAGTGACGCATCCGCCGGAGCTACTCGAGCAGCCGCACCCCTTACTCGACGGGGTTGAGTTCTTCCCACCCGGGGAGAATTGATGGGGACATCAAAGCAAGAGCACTGACATTTTAATTTGCATTTGTGTCCTTTAGTTTATTTTTATATCCTTGGGAAAGCATATGTGCAATTGTAAGACTTTGTAAGCCAATGCGTCTTTCCCTAGGATTGTTTGGGTTTTGTGCAAAATGTCAGTAGGTCCAGCAAGGGGGCCCTCACTCCTTCCCCATTGGTCCACCTAAGCCATTTGGGTCCATGTGGGGCTTGTCAACCATCCTAGGTAGCTTTTAGATGCTTGGACTTTCAAAGGGGGGCAAGTGGAATATAAAGTCCACATTGGAAGCTAGCTTGGTCAAGGGGGCGCCCCCCCCCCTTTAATGAATTTAATTATGGTTCCAAACCACATGGGAGAAATAAGATTTGAACTCCCTCTTTTACCCCTCGTAATTCTAGATCTAGGGTTATTTTGAGTCTTTTTTCATTTCATACAAATAGATGTAATTCACATTTTATTGGAATTAATGAAGAAAATTTGGCATTTTGCCCCAAGGAGCCTAGGTGCGCCCCTCTCTCCTCCCCCCCTCTAGAACTGTGAGAGCTCTTCTTCAGGGTGTGAAGCCCTTCTATGTTCTCCTTAGCCCCTCTGAATTCTATTTTTGCCGCCATCGCACCGCCATCGCGCCGCCATCTTCATCGTCGGAGTTCAATCTACATCAAGATAGAGCCTCAAAGCTCGAATTTTAGCTCTCCATCAGGAGCTCAGATCGAATCCAAACTTGGAGGGTGACTCATCCACGTCCACCCCAGCCTCCACAAAAACAATCCAGTCATTTACCTTTCGTTTGCTATTTTTCCATTTTCGTACATTTCTACCTTCCAGTTCTGTCTTCTGTTCAGAACCTGTCATAGCCACCCTGTGTTTCTAGGTTTTGACCCCCTTTCTCTTATCTTCATGAGTCACCAATTTTATTGGAAGTTCAGTCCACCAACCGCATCATCCACGAATTTTCTTGGAATTTCTAGAGTCCTTTTTGTATTTTAAAAAATTACCGTCTTCTCTCAATTCTGTTCTGTCCTGTGCAGTTCAGATCTGACCCCTAGTCAGTATAAAATCCTCAAAAAATCGAAACCTCCACCAAAGGTCAAATAAAAATTATCCCCGTCGTCCTTGTTTCCACCTCTACAACTGTCATGAAGAGTCCAAGTTCCAGATCTGAGGTTTGAGGCACGGTCAACACCAACTCTCAGGAAAACTTAGTTCTGTCCTGAGATTTCGGGTTCTATCCATCTGCAGCCGGTAAAATCGATCAAGGCCAGATCCAAGAAATTCAAAATTCTTTCTCTAGCCGTAGATCGAGGTATTTTGAAAGAGCTTTCCAACAGTATCTCTTGTGCGTCGATCCGACGCCGGGAGTGATCGCAGCAGCAGATCTCGCCGGGTCGCGCGCTGTAAAATAGCTGTTTCGTATCCGTGGGTAGCAAGGTCAACCAGTGAAGATCGGAGCCGACTCACCTTCCGCGAGGCGAACCAGCGTCCCGCCATCCCAGGGAGTGCCTCTCCAAGAGCTAACGTTATAGCGGTACCACTCCGGGCCCACTCGGACCCGCCGATGAGCACGTGGGCCCCACATTCGTGAATACGCGTGCCGCTAAAGCTACATCAAAACGCTACCCATCAACCCAAGTTCGGTCCTCCTGGGCCCCATTTGTAGCCCGTTACCTCCCTACGTGGAGTGGGCAGTAGAAGCCATTTCTATAATTATTGTAATAATTGTTTAACCGGGAGTTACTGTCTTGGCCGAGATCGTCTTCCCCACGCCCGGAGCGTGGAGGTAAACTCGCTCCCACTCTTTATCGCATTTTACTTATCTCGTATACCTTTTGAATGCCGCTGCATGTGATAGGTAATTAGCTCGGTATCTATTTTTATCACCGCTGCGAGAGAGTGAGTGTAACCCGTCCCGTGGCTCGATCTGAGTTCACGCGAAAAAGCTGATACCCAAGACTCACGGCCAGTTTCTCAACCGCACCCGGTCCCACGTCTTCCCTCGCTTAGGGACGATCGCGAGCTAGAGTCCCAGGTTGCGTGTCCGTCACGCATCATTATCAAAAGCTTAAAAAAAACCCTAGCGATCACTCGCATGGTTGCTGAGTAGAGATCGTAGGGTTCCACCGCAGAAGTGCCGCCGCCTCTTAAAACCTAGTAATAATAATAAAAAGAAGAAGAAGGTGAACCCCCGCCCTCTCGCTTGCCCACCCCCGAAGCTAAGCTATACTTCGACGGTGACGATGGCGACGACGATGGAGGCCTCGTCCACAGTTGCAGAGACGAAGGCAGTGTCCTTAGGATCCAGAGAGAATATAGGGGAAGGGGAAGGGTAGGGGAGAAGAGAAAGAGGGAGAGGGAGATATGGGCGAAATTAGGGAGAAATCGAATGCTAAATGGGAAAGAAATGAAAAATATCAGGGCGATAGTTTTCCCGCCTTCGGGGTAACTCAATTCCTACGTTTTTAATTTATTATTATTTTTGTTTGAAGTGATTTATTCCTACGCTTTGTTAAAAGTGAAAGAATATCTATGACCTATTCTCACATTCATTCAAAAGCATAAGAATAGATAAACTGTTCTTACGTTTCTCAAAGAACCGTCAGAATAGGATGGCCATATAGCTATGTTATAATGAAACGTAGGAAATTTACCTACGTATTTTTAATAACGTCAGAATAAGTCATATATACCTATGTTTTTTGCAAACGTAGGTAAAATTCATTGCTATAGGCCAGTTTTCTTGTAGTGTAGCGCCATTAGAAATTTAGGGGTATGCCGAGATGGTAAAGAAGGCCCAAGTGTTGGAAGATGCTTTGGATATGACGGAGTGATCTCTAGAAGGCTCGCCCAGAAGGGAGGAGCAAGTGGTTCCGAGGATAGTGTGCCTACCAATGGGAAGAATTGACCGAATGGAGGCAATGGGACTCATAAAGACAAGAAGGGTAAGAAGGGAGACCAGCTGATCATCCCTGTTAAGGAGAAGTGCGAGCATTGTGACAAAGGTGGGCAACGGTCGGAGGACTATTGGAGGAACCAAGGGCAGTGTATCCGTTGTGGAAGCAGAGACCATAGAATTGCTCGTTGTCCCCTAATGAAGGAGCAGGCGTCGAGAGATGGGCAACGGGAGGAATCGAAGCGGTGAGGCAGGCTGCAAGCGATGGAAGGTAACTCTAAACCTGCCTTAACTTTATGTTTTCATGCTTAGACTGGCGATTTTGTATATTAGCATGAATTAGAATGGGTCTCATTAGTCTGGAGTATTAGAAGGTGCATTTGGGAGTGGAAATTTGCCCCACTGTTATTTCTAGGAGAATCGTGTGAATTTGGCCCGAATTTTTAATAATGAATAGCATGATATTATTTAATTATTTTCTCAGCCCAGATTTTAAAATTTAAATAAAAATATGGAAAAATATGTACCGAATAGAAAACTTTATTTCCCGCAACTTTGTCTTAAGAAAGAAGCCCAAATAAAAATTTATTTAAGCCCAAACCAGAGATTTAGGCTAACTCGGACTTAGAACAACCTAGCCCAAATCCGATCTAATTCAGCCTTAATTCAAGCTCTTATGGGCTGTACTCGAACCAATTCGCTTGGCCCGCAGTAGATGATCGATTTCCCCTCGAAAACCCTAACCCTAGACCCTCCAATTCGACGCAGCGGCGGCAGATTTGATCGAATATTGAGTTTCTCGCCATTTTTCCCCTCTTGGATTCCTCGGATCAATTCGAACCCTAGAAGCTTCTATAAACCCTATAAATAAGTGGCCACGCCTATTAGAAACCCCCATTTGCTCAATTGATCAGAGGCATGCTCGATCGTGGGAGGATTTCGACGATTAGGGCTGTTCGTGTTAGGGTTCTAGCGACTTCTTCCCCTTCACTTCTCGTCGATCTACGGTAGGTTTCTCTCAGGCTGAATAAATAATAAAATATGCCATATTGTTCATCTCTTTGTTCTCTATCTATTGATACTAGTATGCCGAATTTTTGTTTACCATGTCGATCAAATTTCTTGTTTTACTCAGAGGTATATCCGAAAGGCTATCTTCACCTTAAGTCTATTCTATGTCGGTTTATATTAGGCTAAACCCTAATTAAAGTATGTCATTTTATTCATCTTTGAATGCTCTTTCCAATGATAGTATTTTGCCCAAATTTCATTTACTATATCGAGCACTAGAGTCGTTTCAATCCAGGCGCGTTGAGGTTCGCCGAAAGGGTGGGCTCGGTCCAGAACGCAGTCGCTACAGTAGCCGCATTCTGAGACCGCGGTTACCCGACTAACCGCCTTCTTGCAGCCGTTTTCAAAATTTAAAAGTATGATTTTGAACGCGTCAAGGGCTTGGACGCGTCCTTTTATATGCGTCCTTCTGACTTGACGCCTTCATCAAACGTAAATCTATTTATTTTAATATTATTCGATGTCTCCATACCTTTTTATTATTGCATAGGACACCTTAAGCAGATCCCTTCAAGATACTTATATGAAAGGTGAAATTGGATGGTTTGCTGTCCCTCGGAGATGCCCTGCTATTTCCCATCTCCTTTTTATAGATGACACTCTTGTGTTTGCTAAGGCACCTGCTGATTCCATCTGTAATCTCATGAATACTCTAAAAGCTTATGAGCAAGCCTCTGGACAACTTATCAATGTCAGGAAAAGTGGCTACTTTATACATTCTAAACATGCTCCTTCTCTTCCTAGTAGAATTGAGAACATTACTGGATTCACAAGACAAAGTTTTCCACATAAATATATGGGTTTTCCTCTGACCTTGGGCAGAACTAAGAAAGTTCATTTTGCGGGCATCATCTCAGTCATTCAAAAGCGGATTGAAGGATGGCAAGCCAAATTTCTATCTCAAGGTACGAGAGTCATTCTAATTAAGCATGTACTCACTTCTATTCCAATACATATATTGGCTTCCACCCCCTTACATGATGGCATTCAACATATTTTAGATCAGTCTTTTGCTAACTTTTTTTTGGGGATCCTCTCAACATGGAAATCGGAAGCACTGGAAATCTTGGAAAGATATATGCAAGCCTATACCTCAAGGAGGGCTTGGGATTATGTCCTTAAGACACATGGAAATTGGCCTTCAGATTAAAATGCTTTGGCATGCCTTATACTCTGATTCCATTTGGGCTGAATATTTTAGAGCTAAATATATCCGAGATAATCACATTAGTGAAGTCAACTTCAAAGAAATGCAAGGTTTTGCCAGGAAAAGTTGGTTGCGAGCTAAAAACATCATTGTTCAAAATCAGAGACTCATTATTGGTGATGGTTTTCCAACCAATTTCTAGAAGGATACCGGGCACGGAAATGAAAGTTTGGATTCTATGGTTCCTGCTGATTTCATTCCTGATGCTAAAGCCACCGTCAAAGATATAATCAGTCATCCAACGCAAGAGGATATCTATATTTGTGAAGCATTTCTTCCATATGACATTAGAAGAGCTCTACAACATATCATGTCACGTCCCGACGCGGAATATCGGGACTGGCAGTAGAAACAATTAATAATAATATGTTGATTTACAGACATGCTATGCTAAAGCTAAATGTCAACACAACACCATGAACAGAAATAACCCCATAACTAAATAACATTTAAAAGATCCATGTTCTAATCACATAAACCCTCTTAAACATACTTCCGACATAACATCATTACATTTGTTGACTTCATAGTTACAACTCTTTCAAAACACACACTCTAAAACATAGCTAGACACATACGACTATGACTGGCTCCACACAGCTTCTAACTGGTTCGCTCCATGGCCATCACTCTTGCCCATCCCCATCAATTTGTGAATCCTCACCTAAGCTACCTGAAAAATGGGAGAAACAACTGGGTGAGTGAACGCTCAGTAGGTAATAACATGCAAGTTTAAGTAATTAACCAATTAATTGCATTTATAAGTGTGAAAAGAAAATAATGAAAAATGAAATGACGATATGACAAGTAGCATAAGTACGAGATCATGAACATAACGTAACGGGAAATTGGCCAACAAGCAAGAATTAATCAAGTCAAGAAGATTCAAGTAAGAGATTATGTCGTAGACATCACGCTAGTCATGCACTCGGTGCAATGCCTCACCATGTCATTCAAACTCCCCGGGACACAAGTACTTTTCGGGCGCTCCTCCCAGGACCAGACCGGGCCTTTATGATGCGTTGGCATTGATTTAATGGATCCGAGATCGCAAGTTATGTCTAGACATTAATCAAGTTAAATGGCCAATAATGTCAAGGTATAACTTACCTCGGAAAACCTAAGGATAAGTCGAAGAGATACTTTAACCAGAAAGTTCAAATTATCAAGAACCGACAAGTCCTTGTATTTAAACATGAACAACCACGGAAATCTTTTTCTGGAAGATGCACGGTCCAAACTGGGCCGCTCAAGATATGCACGGTCTCAGATGGGCAGTACTAGAAAGAGCTAGGATGAGGATCAACCTCAACGAAGTCAAGGATAAACAGACCATTCTAGGCCGCTCTTATAAGAACGGTCAGAAATGGGCCTCTCAACTAGTATGGACGGTCAAGAATGGGCCGCTCATGGCCAGAAGGACTTGAAGCCCAAGAACAAGATAAACGGGCCTGATAGGACCGCTCGGAGGTTGAACGGTCCAATAGGATCCGCTCGAGCACCTGGACGGGCCTACTCAGTCCGTTCAAACTCGACTTAACTTAATAAACTAGAAATCTACCCAAACGGGCTCCGAGCTGCCATAAGTGGGGCAGAACTGAACCAGGGTCCAGCCCACTCTCCACTGGTCAACCTAGGGCTTATTGGGTCGATCAAATCATGATTTGGTCGAAGAAAGAACAAGGTTAATTGAGCATCATTAAATGGCAATTAGCCAGAGATGCACGGTCTATCATAGGCCGTCCACTGAGGCGAACGGTCCGGTTCCGGCCGTTCAAGACTTGGTCGGTCCAAATTGAGCTGTTACTCACAACACAGTAATCCAAGCGGTTGGATCACGTGAACAGGTTCAGGTCTTGGTGGTACAACTTACCCGGCGTCCTAGTGGGAATCCCAGGCTCGTGGAGACTTACGGAGGTCCCGTAATGAAAGTCCTAGTCCGACGGAAGGAGTATCCGGCGGAGAGTCCCAACTATTACAAGGAGATGAGACTATCAAATCATCAGAAAGTAGTATAACGGTCAGTCAATCCTACCGGAGTAGAACGACTGTCAAACAATCATAGTAACAATTTCAATTAATAATGAATCATAATTAAAATTAACTTTATTGGAAAAGATGAATCAAGATCAAAATGAGAACAATCCATTAAGAATTCTAAATGTTTACTTCTATAATTTCCAATTCATTATGTGTGTCGCTAGTTTGCCATTAACCATTAATCTACTAAAATAAATCATGCTAACATGACAATCGGCAATTCTGTAAAGATGGGCGGTCCCAGCAGAACCTTTCATCTGCCTCGGCGGTCGCACGACAGGCCGTTCATGCCCCCTCAGGTCCGAAGGCCTGCTAGGGATGAGCGGTCTGTAGAGTGCCGCTGGGGAAGATGAGCAGTCTGGGACTGGCCGCATGAAGGAAGGGCGGTTAGGGGTCAGCTGCTCGTCCCACCAAACATATGAGAGATAAGAACACATGAACGGTCAAAACCCGGCCGCCTATCTATGATGGGCGGTCTATCGTGAGGCCGCGCATGCCAAAATAATTCTCTACTAACGTTGCCATGCTCGCCTCCGGCGAGTTGGCTAGGGTTAGCTTAATCGGTTAAATACAGAAAACATAGAACATGAAATTTAGGGCTTTTACTATCAATAGAACGAGCATGAAAAATTATACAAGATAGCATGATCAATTGAACGTTTAGTGCTTGAAATCCCTACTTAAATCGAGGTGGAACATAGTTAACCGTAATTCTAGCATGCTTCCACTAAAACTCGAAATCCTAGCAGGATACTAGATGAAATTTAGGGCTTTTTAGACTGAAAGAAAGAGGACAAGAGGATGAATCTAACGGTATATCATTAGCTAGGTTTGGTCTGCTAGAACCTACCTTAATTGAGGGATGAAGGAAGAAGAAAGGAAGCTGACGCGCTAGGTACACACCACCGGTAATTGCCAGAATTCTCTCCCGTCCGAGGTCCTCGCCGGCCACCACAGCATCCAAACGATTCTAGGGTTGCTAAGGTTCATTTTTATAGGTCCTATGGGGTCTAGAGAGTTCTAATCGTGGAGATAGAGTCCACGCACCGCGAACGTGCGCGATTCGCGCAAGACCGAGTCAATCCGCCACTCCACCGCCAAATACTTTTCCTAGGGTTAGGGTTTCGGAGAATAACCAGAGGAGAAATGATCTCTTAATCCTAGCCTTTCATTTGCATCCGGTTTCAGCTTAAATGATCGGGTATTGGGCTCTAATTTTGTGTTTTAAGGTCCGATTAAGCTTAGTGTGGATTTGGTCCTTAATCGGCTAATTCGGTCTATTTAGGAATTTTATTTGGGCTGGTCATAGAAGACAATTTAACTAAACGTTTTATCCTCTACAAGATTCTAATTTTCCCAAATTTTTATAAAATGGTCAAAATTTTACTTATCTTATTTCTTAAGGAATTTCTTATTAATTTTCTCAAATTTTTTTATTCATTAATATACCAGGGTGCTACATATCAAGTTAATCCCCACTCCGAACAAAGCTATATGGAGCCTATCCTCTAATGGTAAATGCACTGTTTCATCAAATTACAAGAAGATGTTTAGCTCTCAGCTGATGGAAACTCACTCTTTCTGGAACTATACTTGGTCTAAATGAATCCCCACTAGGATCTCAGTCTTCCTATGGAAAGTTATCTACAATTGCCTGCCAACTGATCTGAACATCAAATCTTCAGGCATCCCATTTTGTTCCAAGTGCAGATGTTGTAAACACAACCATGAGGAAGATGCAAATCATCCTTTTGCTAAAAGTGAGTTGGCTCGTGCCATCTGATCCTTCTTCCGCTCCAAAGACCTTCCTATTTTGGGCAATACAGCGAGAGGAATTATCATTTACACCATTCAATCAGTTAAAGGAAATTCACTCTTTGGTCTATTTTCTACTGCTATAATGGCTCACGGTCTTTCGGAGATTTGGGTTGCTCGAAATGCAGCTATTCATAACAACAGAAGCATACACTCGCACAGCTTGATCCATAAAATTTCTATTCAGGCTAAACAGATCATTGATCGTGCTGATCTGCATGAAAATAATTATAGCAAGAGGAAAATTCTAGAAAATTTTGATATTAAGATTCCCGCCAGAAGGGATCCGGGTGTTATGCTGGTCAAATGGAGGTATCCCCCTTGGCCTCATTTAAAACTAAATACTGATGGTGCTTCCAAACAAGCAGGGGAATCAGGCGGTGGTGGTATCATCCAGGATTCTCAAGGCAACCCTATTCTTGCTTTCTCTCATTACTATGCACAAAGCAATAGCATTGTGGCTGAAGCTAGGGCCCTTATGGATGGTCTGAGATATTTGAAAACAAACACCTACCAACCGGTTCTCATTGAGTGTGACTCTCAAATCCTTGTGCAAGTGGTCAACAAGAATGTCCTTGTCCGTGGATGATTATACCATATATCAGAGAAATTTGGAGCATGATCTCTACAAATGATTCCATTCTTCACATTTTTCGTGAAACTAATAAGGTGGCTGACTCTTTGGTAAATTTTGCTTGCAATGCGAAATGTAATTCTTTTTTTCTTTCGCAACAACAACTCCCAAAGCATATAAGAGGGGTTGCTCGCATGTATAAGATAGGAATGCCTAGCCTCCGATTGATGTAACGTTCCTTGTATTCTTTCATATTAATAAAATTTACCTCCTAGTAGTGTAATGGTGGAGTGGCTTTCTCTCTACCCCTGGTAGAGGGTGCACTCTCCTATTACGCCTAGGTAAGGTTTTCCAATATATATATATATATATATATTATTCGATGTTAATTAGTGAACACGCCCAGTCCTTTAGACGCCTCCTTTTAGGCACGTCTGTCATCCTAGACGCCTTCATTCTCTATTTTCAAAAAAAATATAATATTTTATGACTGCGGTCTTCTGTTGACCGCTTTATCCTTATAGCGGTTCCTCTGAAACCACATTTTGACTCTGTTTTCTAGCATAAACTTAGTTATTTTCTGCATTTTGTGCCTTGTTATTCATTGTTATGCATTATGTTCTTTAGGTAATATTGTGGTAGAACGCACTGCTGACTAGGGGATATGAAATAGTTGATCTAAACTTAATTATCTTCATGTCATTATATGTTAAAAGAGTAGAATAAACATGTTCAAAATTATTGTTTAGTTCATGATTCCTTTGGCTATTCACTTGATTATTGTTCATTGCTTGTTAACCTCATAGGGTTTTGCTTGAGGGTCATGCCACCCCAGTGGTGTCGACTTACCGTTACATTCATTTTCCGCATGTTTTAAGCCCCTTAAATTCTTGGACATCGAATGCCTCTCCATCGGATATTCCTTTTGCCAGACTAGGTGTTCATGTTCTGAGACCTCCGTAAGTCTCCGTGAACCTGGGATTCCCACTAGGACGCCGAGCAGGTTGTACCACCAAATCCCGAACCCATTGAAAGTTTACTTTGGGTAGAACAAGGCCCTGTCCAAGTTCTGCCGAATTTATGTCAGATTTCTGGACGCGGCTCTACCGTGACCGCTTCTTGATGGTAGGGGTCGTTCCTAGACCGCTTTCTCATGAACGTGTGTGATCAGCTTTAGAGACGTCATGGGTCCCAGACGCCTTCTTTTAAACATGTCAGCCATGACTGACGCGTTCTTTCATCAACCCGACTCGGTCTGGTCGGTTTGGTCTGACCCCGTCTTATAGCGGTTCTCTTGAGACTGCTTTCATTTAGTAGCGGTTCAGTGCTCACCGCCTCTTCATCCAACATCCCGAAATTTTCCGTTTCCCTGGTTATTTTGTGTTAGACCATTCTAGCCTCTCCAAGCTATTATACCTTGAGATTATGGCCTTCTATTTAGCCTATTCTAGAATTATATTCATTCGATATTTATTAGACTTAATTCACAACGCGATTTCATATATTTCTTCTCCCTCATTTTCATTTCGGTAAATATATATATATTAGTTTTAAATTTTAACCTTTATTAATTGACTGGGGTGTTACACTTGGTCATCTTCCCCATGATACAAGACTCACAGGTATCAAATGGCTTGTAATCGAATGAGTTCAAATACCTATTTGAGTGTAGGTGAGAGACTCTCTTTTCACCTATATGACCGAGCCTGCAATGTCAGAGATATGCAAGATTCACTTAATTGGCATTGGAAACTTGCATAACATTTAAGCATGTATCTAATACATAAAGCCCATTGACTAATGAACCATTGACTATCACTAAACTATTATTCATTATAGAGCACCTAGTGCTATTAAAAATCAAAGTATATCCAACGTTATTCAAACTAGAGATTGAAATAATGTTCTTAATGATATCAGGAACAAAATAACAGTCATTCAGTTCCAAAATAACTCCTGAAGGTAAACTGAGGCGTGCAGTCCCAATGGCTTTAGCAGCAACTAAAGCTCCATTGCCCATCCTCAAATCAATCTCCTTTTTGCCCAACCGTCTCTTATTTGCCAGCAGCTGCAAAGAGTTGCTGATATGAGATGCACATCCAGTATCCAATACCATGATGTGGATTTCACATATAACAAATTAAGGTCTATGACAGAAACACCTTCATTCAGAATTGTCTTACAATTCCTTTTCCAATGTCCAATCTGTCCACACCGAAAACACTTGTCCTCTTTTTCATTCTTCTTACCATTTCTTTTGTCACCTTTGGCAATTTCCTTACCCTTGGCCTTCTTCTTCCCTTCCCTTTGGTGAATGTCTGGGCGGCCTTACTTTTCTTGTTGGCCCAGCCAACAACCATTATAGAAGATGATTTATCTTTCCGCATAGTCACTTAAGCGCTTTTCAACATGTTGAGCAGCTCAGCGAGAGTTGCTTCAATCTTATTCATGTTGAAATTTATTATGAAAGGAGAAAAGGAGTCGGGCAATGATTGGAGAATAAGATCAATGTATAGTTCAAGATCCAACTTGAACCCCAGTGCATTGAGTCTCTTAATCCACTCCATCATTTTCAGTACATGTGCTTGTACTAAAGCACCTTCCGACATTCGGGTCCTGAAAAGCTTCTTGGAGATATCATACCTCTCTATCTTACCCTGCTCCCTAAAGAGCTGGCGTAGGTTAAGAAGTATGGTTCTACAATCAGTATTTTTAAACTGCCTCTACAGCTTAGGAGCCATAGAGGCCAGCATATAGTACTGGGTAAGGGAAGAATCTTTTGACCATTTGACATAAGTTATCAAGTCATCCTCATCAGCATCATCAGCTGGCTCAGAATGAATTGTGTCAAACACATAGGCAATTTTTTCGACGGTAAGGATTATGCGTAAATTGCGCAGCCAATCCGGGAAGTTTGGTCCAGTCAGCTTGTTGGCATCCAAGATGCCACGGAGGGGCTTGGATGACAACATGGTGACCTGGATAAGAAATAACAGATAACTTAGCATATGTTCAAATTCTAACGTAGATGTGATTTTCTATCTTAATTAGTCCCACTATTTTTTGATCGAACTATATAACCCTCAGTATTAGAACGGGAGATCAACGGGATCATCCTAGTGGGTCGAAATCCCAACGAGACTGAGGTACGACCTTGTGGAAAGCACAACAAGCCATACGCCATCACAAGGGTAGTCAACAAGCACTTGCATCCAATGCAATATCCGACTTTTGGCCCCCGGGAAGTCATCCTTTTGTGGAAAGCACAACAAAGGATACTCTCGGTTAGACCTTACCAGCATTACTACATAGCAATGAGTTTATGACCCGACCATTGTGGAAAGCACAACAAGGTCAAGATCAATTCCTCACCCCATTGAGGCCTAGCCTTGAAGTTGAATCCTGACCTCAGCCCATGGACCTTGTGGAAAGCACAACAAATCCATGAGATAAAGACATTCATTCACCTCATAATGCTGGAGGGCCACATCAACTCCTTGAGCCACGCTTATCAGATCTAAAGTTAAATTTCATGGGTATTTGATTTTATCTTGGTCTCACCCTAGGTGGTAATATAAATATATCTAATATATTTACTATACCTAGTAGTTTGCACAACGTAAATGCATCCAATGCAAAAATTAAAACGGGAGTGATCATGGACCCTAAGCCTAATGCTACTAAGACATTCGGCTCGCTTCCAAAGCAACTGGATCGTCCTCGTTGTCTGTTCTCCACGCCTTCAAACACCAGTGCCGCATAAATTACAAATTTTACACGGCTCGCAGGCCAAAAAAATTTAAATTACATGCAAAACAAAATTCCAGAAGCCCTCAGGATGAGTACAACCAGTGAAGGGAGATAGAAGCACATAGGAATTACACTAGAGAGAAAAGGGAGGCTCACCGGTCTCAAACAGCAACATCAGCTATGTCCATGATCACTAGCCAATCCACATATTCCGATCAATCAACCAAAGGGTTATTTTTTAAAATAATCCTTACATTTGGATTGAAAAGTGGGATGTGCAAATAAAAAGATTGGCTTTATTTAATTTTAAAATCCAAGTCGGATTAACTAAAATTAAAAATATAAGTAAGCCAATACAAAGCAACATGAAACAAGGCATACATAGAATCATCACATACATAAGGGGCATGCATATTTGAATTAAATTCAAATAATTTAGATAATTGAGATAATTATTTAAATTTTAATTTAAATTTTATTATTTAATAATCAAATTTAAACAAGATACTTATTTAAATTCAAATTCAAATTAATTATGTAATAATGTAATTTAAATTTAAATTTAAATTTAAATAATATAATTATCATCTCAAATCAATTATCCAATAATGTAATTTGAAATAACCTATTTCCAAAAATATAAAAAAATTAAAAAAAATTACGTAGGGCGCAGTGCGCGCCCACGCGTGCGTTGGCGGGCGGGCGCCCGCCAGCGGGCTCGAGACACGGGGCGCGCCACGGCCGCCCACGTGGGCACCCATTCGGCCGTCGAAGGCGGAGGACGCGCGAGGGCGGGGGGCGCGCGCGGGCGCCCGCTCGATGGCGGGCACCACGTGGCACGGGCCGACGCCATTATTTTATTTTTATTTTTGCTGATCTTACGCGAACAAGGACGCCCAACATCCTGTTCCCCGATTACTCTACCACTAAATCTAATCCGTGTAAGTAATCAAAGATCAAGACAAAACCCCTAAATATGATTATATGTAGAGAAATTACATCGATCAGAGCGCAACCTGGCTCTGCTACCACTATAAGGATTCGCACAGCCTGGTTCGGGCAGCGCAGTGGATAATAAAACTTAAATCTCGAACCCAGGCTCTTTTAGAATCCTAGAACTGTACCCCAATCAATGTAATAAGATTAACTAGTGCGGAACGACGCTGTCTCTAGTGCCTAATGCAGATTTCCACGAACGTAGAGCCGCACAGATGTTTGGCCTCTAGAGTAGATCCACACAGATCCTCGTGCAATGACGGTGTCCACCCATTCTTTCCCCCCACGGACGAACCACGGATGCTCAAAACTCCCTTCTTCTTCCTTAAGTCTTTCTCCCTTGAGAGGAAGAGAGAGAGATCAACAAGGGCAAGAGAGAGAGCAAGTGGGAGGGGAGGAGAGGAGAGAAGAAGAGTGGGGTTTTCTCTTTTGAATGCTTGGCTAAAAGAGAAAACACTCACGTAGGATGTATATATAGGTGGGATGGGTTCTTTCCAAAAGAACCCTTAAGTACCAATATTGTCATGCCCCGAAAATTTTATAAAATAAATCTAAAGTATTTAAGAATTTTTCTAGGAATTTATAAGACTTTTTGAAGACCAAAATAGCTTAATAAATGAAGTTTTGGGTTAAATAAATTATTATTAAGGCCCAAGTATGATAACCAATTAACCTAGCCTTTTTAAATAAAGCCCAAAGGACTTAAGGACCAGGCCCATGAAGTTTGGCCCATATTCTAGAAGGCTAATTAGTTATTTACGAAATATAGGGGATAAATACTCCCTATTTAGATAAATAAGTGGATAAATAAGAAAAAGAATTTGAATTTAATTCAAATTCGGCACCCAGATTGTAAGCGGCCTATCGTAAGACCGCCTACATCCCTAAACGGTCTCACAATCGACCGCTACATCTCTGCTGATTCTAGGCTTAAATTAGCGTGAAGTTGATGTTTTAGCACCAGAAGTGTAGGAATCTAGGGTTAACTTCCAGGCTTAAATTTGAAGTCAAAGGCCCAGGATAGAGGCATGTCATCTCATGAACGGCTAAAACATCATTCTAGGATTAAAAGCCCTCTTGTTGCACTTGATTTCATGTATTATAGACCGAGAATTTCATGTTTTATTTGAGTCTATGCATCTAGTGTAATGTTCATGCATAAATCCTAACCCTAAAGAAATAAAAAGGATTTCTCTTGTTCTAATACATGGAACCCACGCATATTATCTCCGTTCTATCATGCTATGAAATTTATATATGTTGATTTCCAGACATGATGTGTTTTAGTTAGCATCTAGTTGCACATAGTTAGTTTTTGTAAACAGAAGACAAATGGCCTAATAATAGACCGCCAGGAATTGGTTAGCGACCCTACGATAAATCGCTTATCAAAGATTAGCGGCCCATATATAGACCGTTTGTGTTCCTGCAATTTCACTATTATAAAACCATAAGCGGACTCACGATATACCGCTTAGCCCCTACAAACGGCCGTATATTAGACCGTTTACAACTCTGAGTTCTGTATTTTTGGTTAATCCGAAACCGAATGCAGAATCACCCTATCTCTTATATGATAAACCTAGTTAGTTAAGTTTTATTCATGTTACTGGCATTGTTTATGTATATACAGAGATTTCTAGTAGATTTCATGTTTCTTATGTATTTAGAACTTATTTTAAACATAAGTTAATTTCTTGCCCAAAATCATATACTTTGTATTAAAAGCATATTCCAAAAGTAAGATGAATGTGGTTCACTATGGATTCCTTATTGATTATCTTCTCATCTATAGTGTCATTTTCATAAGTATATGCCATATATCTCGGTATATGACCATTAGTTACACCTATGCACATTAAGCACACAATCTTGGACTTGATAGCCTCTCCTTTGGATATTCCATCCAACAGACTAGGAAATCTTGTTTCAAGGCCTCCGTAATTCTCCAGGAGCCTTGGATTCCCTCCAGGACGTCGAGTTGGTTGTACCATCAAAACCCATTATCTAGAAAGCACTTATATCGGTGTTTTATATTTATGGAACTTAGCGGCCTTCTTATTGACCGCCAGAGCCTTCTAACGGCCCTTCACTAGACCGCTAACTTATCCTAGACGGTTCTTCATTTTACCGCTAAAGATTTTAGATAACTTGTTTAAATATCGAACAGTCTGGTCATTAACGGTCCAGAACTAGACCGCTTTCTTCATGAAACGGCCCAGTAAACGTCCGCTATTTTCCTAAGTACAGTTAACCTGAGGTTTGACCCAAGGGTTAATATTCCTATGATCCTAGATAGTCCAATTCATTATCTAGAACCTATCACACTGTTTCAAAGATATTTAAGTAATTTTTTTGAAAGTTAAGGAATGTACCGTTATGTTGCCGATTTATTTCCATGACATAACCTAGTTATTAATGCATTTCTTGAACCCTCGTATTCATATTTTGAGCATTCTTTTATTGATATTGTATCTTGAAGACCATTATTGAACTTGTTACTTACATGGCCAACCTTTATTGTTATTATCGTGGAAGTAGCTTGATTTATACTTGAAGATGTAGTTCGAGCACTGATTGTGTTCAAGGGCTCTATGCTAGTCCCCTCGACTGATTGTCGGAAACATACTATATAAACCATGGGGTATGATGCTACTGGCGTCGCATTGCACTGGGAGTATTTTCTTTATAAATAAGTGAAAATCAACAGATTACACGGACTTGATACATGAAGTACTTGCTATTTAGCAAAAAGTACCTAAGTGCTTGTTACATAACTTGTTAGTACATTCTTATTCATGGAAGGCCATTGTTACATTCTTGCTTGATTATACTAGTTCAATCATTGTCTCGTATCTCAAACATGATAGTGTCTTGTTACTTTGATTGTACTCACGTGATTTATCGTATCTGTATGAATTTATCTTGTTCTTTAGAGCTAAGACATTAATCACTTTAACATTGCCTTCATGTTGATGCGAAGATACCTACTGGGCAAGTGTGCTCATTACCTATTTTCCAATCTTTTCAGGAAGTACCAGTGGGTCAGATTCGGATTCAGGTCATTCCAGTGATGGGTCCAAGAGCGATTAAAGAGTGAAGACTTAGGATGTCCAAAATGTCTAGATTGAGTCTATGTAATTTTTTCTTATTAAGTCTAGCAAATTTAAGAAAGTCAATGTCTAATGTATTTGAATTATGGTTGATATTATTAATAAAGTGAAGGTTTGAGTTAATTATTGTGCAATTGCTTTTGTGTGATTGTTTTCGCGCTCTGATTATTCTTGCTTGCAAGAGGCTTACCATGCCGGCTATTCGCGCTCCCGATTATTTCCGCTGCATAATCTCGGGGCGTGACAAATATTGTATATTTATCCTCCAAATTATTGTACATATATATTAAGCCCTTCTTTATATTCCTTTCGAAAGGAATGCAAGGCTTTTAACATATATATCTCTTTACAATAATATCCCATCACCTGAGAATCTTATGTGTGTGATCCTCTAGGCCCATAGTCACTCTGATTTAAGGACCATAAACTTCTAATTCCCAATTAGAAGTGAATTAAACTCATTATTCTCTTCTACATGAGCCGAATAATAGTTTAATTCATATCGGACCTATGATCACGTTGGGTCAAGCAAATCCGTGTGATCCCAAAGGACATCGGGTTCAAATCACTATGTCTGGTACCTGTATGTCTACAGTTACCGCATCGCTATAATACCTCGCTCCTTCTATGAGTCTAGTTCGATCGAGGGTATAGTAACTGTCAAACCCCATGGTCATGCCATTCGATCACAACCTCCAAAAAGTGTATGGCGTCCGTTCTAAACAAACTCACACGACCCTGGCCAGAGATTTAGTGGAGCGTCAGTGTCATGACCCCTTAACTGCCGGATATATGTTTGATAGTGAGCGATCCCTTCTTGACCTTTGATGATCTTCACACGTATCCTGATATGGTTAATGACTTGGCAATTCATGACTTATGGTTAAAGTCACTTAGCCAAGTATCAAACCATTCCATTCCTCGTGTAAGATCCGATCAATGTCTTAGGTCAAAGGACCAACGATGCTACTGAGACAATTGGATATTCAATTGAGATTATGTATAATCAACCATCTGAAGATCCAATGGTGGATCCGTCTAGTGTACATCCTCCCAGGATGTACATTTACATATATATATTGGTGCCCCGCATCCGTGACCATGAGACTGCTCACCCATACATCATGTGTACTAGTTTAATAGGTAATCAAAGTCCCTGAGTGATTACCCTCCAACCAGGAACAGTTTCAAGGTATGTGTCCATGTAAAGTCAGTCTCATGATCGAGATCCCATCTTGAGTTGACTTTACAACCACATATCCTTGGGACATCGTAGAGTAATATACAATTACAAATTTACACTTAAATGTCACTTTATTAATGATGAACAGGATTGTACAATTATCAGGCCTACCCGACCCGAGATTGGCTTGTAGGACACCCAATACTTACACTGCCGACGCAATAGCAAAGCGGTCAAATCTATTAACAATTCCACGAAGCGCCCCGCATCGTGGACAAATCTTCATCAAGAAGCCCATCTAGCTGGAGGAGGGACCGGTTAACAGCCAAGAAAGCTCGAGAGTCCGATTGAGATGGACTGTCACCACAATGATGTAGTAAAAAAAGAGAGAATGAACAAAATGATGGATGAAAAAGAGAATGAACAAAATGATGGATTAAAAAGAGAATAAACAAAATGATGACAAAAATGATGAATGAAATGACGCCTAAAAAAAAGGAAGAAGACACCTTTGGCGGATACCAACTCTTGGTCCACCATACATCTATTCCGTCTTGGCCTAGACTCCCCGTCTTTGCCAAGTTCATTGACTTCGACACTCCGTCGAGTCAACATCGACATTTATTCAACCTCGGCTTAGACATCCCATCTTCGCCAAGTTGGTTGACTGTGACATTCCGTCAAGTCAACATCTACCTTTATGCTATCTTGACCCAGACCTTTCGTCTGGACCAAATTGGTTGACTTCGGCATCATGTCGAGTCAACTTCATACCTATTTTGCCTCGGCCTAGACATCTCGTCTTCGCCAAGTTGATTGACTTCGACATTATGTCAAGTCAACTTCTATACCTGTGTTGCCTTGGCTTAGACCTTCCGTCTTCGCCAAGTTCGTTGATTTCAACACTCCATCGAATCAACTTCTACACCTATTCTGCCTTGGCTTAGACCTCTCATCTTTGCCGAGTTCGTTGACTTCGACATTTCGTTGAGTCAACATCTCTATCTATACTGCCTTGGCTTAGACATTCTGTCTTTGCCAAGTCCGTTGACCTCGATGCTCCATCGAGTCGACATCTATCTTTATTCTCCCTTGGCTTAGACCTCTCGTCTTCACCGAGTTTGTTGACTTTGACATTCTATCGAGTCAACATCTACATCTACACCCCCCTTGGCCTAGACCTCTTGTCTTCCCCGAGTTCGTTGACTTCGACATGCCTTCGAGTCAACATCTACATGTATACTCCCTTGGCTCGGATCATCCGTCTTTACTAGGTTGGTTGACTTCGACACAGCGTCGAGTCAACATCTAACCAATATCTATTCTTCCCTTGACCCAGACCTTCCGTCTGGACAAGGTTGGTTGACCTCGACACCTCGTCGGGTCGACGTCTATATTCTATCCTAGGCTTAGATCTCATGTCTTCGCCAGATTGGTTGATTTCGACATTCCATTAAATCAACATCTATTCTACCCTCGGCTTAGACCTTCCGTCTTTGTCGGGTTGGTTGACTTTGATGCTCCATCGAGTCGACATCTACCGCTATTCTGCCCTAGGCTTAGACCTCATGTCTTTGCCAGGTTGGTTGATTTTGACATTTCGTCGAATCAACGTCTATTCTGCCCTTGGCCCAGATCTTCCGTTTAGATAAGGTTGGTTGACCTTGACATCCCGTCGAGTCGATGTCTATATTTTGCCCTTGACCCAGACCTTCCATCTGGACGAGGTTGGTTGACCTTGACATCCCGTCAGGTCACCGTCTATATTCTGCCCTTGACCCAGACCTTCCATCTGGACAAGGTTGGTTGACCTCGACATCCCGTCGAGTCGACGTCTATATTCTGCCCCTGACCCAGACCCTCCATCTGGACAAGGTTGGTACACCTCGACATCCCATCGGGTCGACATCTATATTCTATCCTTGGCCCAAATCTTCCATCTGGACAAGGTTGGTTGACCTCGACATCCCGTCGAGTTAACATCTATATGCTACCTTTGGCATAGACCCCACGTCTCTGTAAAGATGTTCGGCGTCATGATTTTATGTCTAAGCTGATTAAAATTCTGCCTTGGCATCATGACCTCATGTCTAAGCCAAGTTGTTCGGCATCATGACTTTTTGTCTAAGCCGATTAATATTCTACCTTGGCATCATGACTTTCCGTCTAGGCCAAGTTGTTCCGCGCCATGACTTTATGGCTAAGCCAATTAATATTCTGTCTTGGCATCATGACTTTCCATTTAGGCCAAGTTGTTCGGCGTCATGACTTTATGTCTAAGAGGGTAAACACTCTACCTTGGCATCATGACTTTCCATCTAGGCCAAGTTGTTCGGCGTCATGACTTTATGTCTAAGCCGATTAATATTCTGCCTTGGCATCATGACTTTCTGTCTAGGCCAAGTTGTTTGGTGTCAAACGACCCGAGATATAGATATAACGGAAGATGCTCGGGAACGTGAGCTGTCGGCAATACACCTCAAGCTAGCAATATAATCAGAGCACAATCATTCACACAAAAGATGAATGGAAACAATGTGATGTACCTAAAAAATTCCCACTTTATTGAATAATAATCAAAGTTTTACAATAGAGACTATGACTTGACTCCTTGACACAATTGACTCAATACAAAGGAAAGAGAGTTCATGTAGAATGAGAGTAAGATCGAGAACGAATATAACATGAATGTAACTTGGCCTTTCATGAACGAGAATATACTTTTCATAACCATAAAGGCTATGCACTAGAAAGTCATGTAACAAGAATGTACTAGCAAGCATGTAATTTCACAAGATTGCATCGTGATTTTCACCCGTTTATAAAAAAAGTACTCCCGACGCAATGCAACGCCAGTGTTCATCATACTGCATAGTTTATAGTATGTTTCTGGCCATCCGTCGAGGGGGCTAACATCGACGCCTTGGACACTATCCGTGCCCACTCTTGTATCTTCAAGTTATAAATCAAGCTACCTCCATAAGATATAAATAAAGTTCTAGCCAATAATGTACAATTCAAATAATAGTTTTATAACAATAATATCAAGGTAAGAACGTACCAAATATGAAACATGAGATCAAGGATGATTTAATGACAAGGTTCTGCCATGGAAGGAAACTGACAGCATAATGGTGCACTCTTTAAATTTTGATAATTCATTAATAACTTATTTATCAAGGTGTTAAGTTCTAGACAATCAATAGACCATTTAGGAACATAGGAAACTCAACTCGTGGGCCAAATCTCAGGTTAAGAACACTGGAACATATGACAGTCTTATCTGGGCCATTTCTTGAATAGGCGGTCATGTCCTGGCCGCAACCTGAAGGAAGTGGTCACGTCAAGACCGTTTCTTGACAGAGTAGACACCAGAGAGATGAAAGAGTTGACGCACTGGAATTCTGGCAGAATGCAGTCGCGGGAGGGCCCCTACTTGACAGTGGCCGTCTCCTGATGGCCGCTATCAATCTAGAGCACAGAAAAACTTCGGTCAAGTGAGTGCTTTATAGACAAATGGATCTTGAGGGTACAACCAGCTCGGCGTCCTAGTGGGAATCCAAGGCTTGCGGAGGCTTACGGAGGCCTTGAAACATGATCCCCTAGTCCGACAGAAGAAATATCCGACAGAGAGATTCACAAGTCCAAGAAAGTGTTCCTATAATGTGCAAGTGTAACTAATAGTCACATACTGGGGTATGCGCTATGTACTTAACCAGAAAGATATTCAGATGAGAGTGAGACATATGAAACCACGTTCAAAACACTCATGAAACAATCATCATAAGAAGACGTTTAAATACAATACTATATGATTTTGGTCATGAATTTACCATTATGAAAGTAAAGTTTAAAGCATGCAAATCATGAACCTAAATACAACAGAAATCATGAACATGATATAGTATCTTCTAACTACAAGTGAGTGTAAGAGATAACAGGGTTAGGGCATGATTGATATCATGTATGCTAGGGATTACATATAAATATAAGCAAAATACAGAAAGAAGATAGCGGTCTAGGAACGGCCACTATCATCAATTATCGGTCTATCAGGCGGCCGCTATATGAGAATAGCGGTCTCTTGTAGACCGCCTTCTGCCTCTCAGACAGAGGGTAAAAATCAATGCATGTGGGCCTATTCTATGGCAATAAACCACATAAAAACATGCTAGACATTGAGATAAGATATGATAGACTAAAGATAGCTCATGGAGATGCATGGGTTACATGAATTAAGCCAAGAATATTAACTTTTCTTATTAAGGGGTATGGTTCATGCATGCAGAGATAAGCTAATTGCGTAGTGTAAATAAAATATGAAATTCGTCACGTGCAGAGCCTGAAATCATGTGGAATTATGGGGATTTTACTCATGACATGATGTTTAAGCCGTTCATGAGATAACTTACCTCTGTAACAGGCTCTAAACTTTAAATTTTGGACTGGGAGAATGACCTAGTTCCTTCACGTCCTGTGCCAAACCAGCAACTTCTCATCCCTCGTTCTCCTCAACCTATTGACCTATGTTCACGCAATTTGGAGGGTAGTAAGAAGACATAAAGGGGAACAAATAACCCTAAAGAACCATCCTGAAAATACCTCGTTCAGGGTTCCTAAATTCTAAGTCTTTGCTGGACTGTTGCGTCTGTTCCTGTGCAGTTTGTAGCGAACCAGCAACTTCCGGACGCTCTAACTCTCCAACGGCTGGATCACCTAGCATGAGATTTTGAGGGAAGTTAGTCAATACTAAAGGGAACAAAATATTCTAAAGTGCTGACATGGAATAAAGTCGTCTTACCGTCGAACCTTGCGAGCCAAAACTAGGGTTCGCGCAAGTTGGACCTGGGACCTATTTATAGGGTTGCTAGGGTTTGAGAGATTTGATCGAACTTAGAGTCATCATTTGGGGTAGGGTTGATCCCCAACTGTCGCAGGACAAGTTTCCATGATAGATAACTTCGATCTATGATGATTAGGACGTGAAAGATCCAAGCTTTCCACGTCTCTTGGAGTCACGTTTTCGGAGGGAAATAGCTATCATATCTGGACCGCCTCTTGTAGGTGGCGGTCTTGCGATAGGCCGCCATTTGCTTGAGCGTCGAAATTTGAATTTTAGCCCCCAATTACCTTATATAAATGGGGAATTATCCTAAGGAAATTTCTAGAGTGTGGGCTTGGGCCTAAAGGGTTTAACATTGGGTTCATGGGCCTAATTTAAGTGGGCTAAACCCTTTGGTTAATATAGGGCCTTTAAATTAATTTAATCAACCAGTAATTCCTTAATAGCCCATTTAATGCTAATAAATGATTTTTAATTCTTAAAAATTCCTAGAAAATTCTAGAAAATTCTAGGGTCTTCCACCCTCCTCCACTTAAAAAGAATTTGGTCCCCAAATTTCTTGCATGGGTTTTATGGAGAGTATACTTACAGTTGAATAGTTCCAGGAATCTCTTACACATAGCTTCTTCGGTCTCCCATGTCGCCTCATGGTCAAAGCTTTTAGTCCACCTGACCTTTACCATGGGAATAGTCTTGTTTCGGAGTTGACGTACCTCTCAGTCTACTATCTGGATCGGCTTTTGTCCGTATGTCAGATCCTTTTGAATCTCCAGATTGTCATAGGTTATGACATGGAACGGGTCATAAACATACTTCTTGAGCATTGAAACATGGAACACATCATGGACTCCAGCTAATTGAGGAGGCAAGAAAATCCGGTATGCCACCTCACCAACCCTTTCAAGGATTTCAAAAGGGCCGATAAATCTTGGCGTGAGCTTACCTTTGATGCTAAATCTTCGAATACCTCGACCTGGAGAAACCTTGAGAAACACATGGTCTCCCACTTGAAATTCCAGGTTGCACCTTCTATTATCAGCATATGATTTTTCACTATCTTGAGTCGTCTGGAGTATCTCCCGAATGAGCTTTATCTTCTCTATAGTATCCCTGATGATTTCAGGGCCTAGAAATTATTTTTCTCCAACTTCATTCCAGCATATAGTTGAGCGGCAACTTCTTCCATATAGAGCCTCAAATGGTGCCATTTGTATACTAACTTGATAGCTATTGTAGTAGGCGAATTCCACTAGAGGCAAGTGGTCGTGCCAACTTCCACCAAAATCAATACACAAGCCTTGAGCATATCCTTTATCACCTGATTTGTTCTTTCAGTTTAACCATCAGTTTGTGAATGGAATGCAGTACTAAAGTTGAGTCAGTTCCCTAATGAATGTTCTAGACCCTTCCAGAATTGTGATGTGAAACGAGGGTCTCGGTCAGATATAATGGTGACAGGGACACCATGTAGTTTGATAATTTTCTTCTTGTATAATGCTGCTAATATATCCACAGACCATCGACTTTTGATTGGTAGGAAATACGCAGATTTAGTCAATCTGTCTATAATCACCCAAATACCATCATGTCCACCTCTTGTCTTAGGTAAACCCATGATGAAATCCATCCCTATACCTTCCCACTTCCACTCGAGAATTTCTAAGGGATGCAGCTTTCCAACGGCTTTTTGATGTTCCGCCTTAACTTGCTGACAAGTGAGGTAGCGAGATACAAAGTCCGCTATCTCTCTCTTAATATTGGGCCACCAGAAATTCCTTTTCAAATCTTGGTACATCTTGGTAGCACCAGGGTGAATGTCATACCTTGATTTATGAGCTTCTTTCATGATCAACTTCTTAGTGTCGGCATGATCCGGCACGCAAATTCGATCTTTAAACAATATTCTTCCATTGGTTGAAACTAAAAATTCCAGATGTTGATCAATATTGGTTTTAATCTCTATCAACGTTGGATCATTCTCTTGCAATTTAACAAGGTCTTCAATTAACGTGGGTTGCGACTTGATATTAGTAATCATACACCCTTCTTATTCTTTATCAACATCTAGATTCAATTGAGCAAAATCCTCAATAAGATAAGTCATACCTTTCCTGAGGCTTACTAGAGTTGCTAGTGGTCTTCTGCTGAGAGCCTCTTCTATAGCATTTGCTTTGCCAGGGTGATATTATATAGAAAAGTTGAAGTCCTTGAGATATTCCAACAATCTGTGCTGCCTCATGTTTAACTCCTTCTGGGTAAAGAGGTTTTTCATACTTTTGTGATTCGAGGATATAGTGAACTTCTCCCCATAACGGTAATGTCGCCAGATTTTCAAGGCAAAGATAATAGCAGCCAACTCTAGATCATGCACGGGATAGTTTTTGTTGTGTGCCTTACATATGTTTATATTTTTGATGATAACTAAACTTTATGTATATTGTGTATGCTTGCATATGTTCTTGATGACAGTGTGCACTCATGATATTTGCTTGAATGCAAGGTTTCTCATTCTAATCCTTAATTGTGTGAAATTGAGTAGCATACATCTTGTTGGTTTGTGAATGTAATTCATGCATTTTCAACATGAAGCTTTTTGGCTTGAATGTGGTTTGCAAATAAAGGTTCTTTCGTGAATGAAGCTTTCATGGTTATTTTGCAAAGCTTTGAATGCTTTCTATGCATACTCCTCATGGAGCTTGGATACATGATGCATTCATATTGGACAAATGCATATCTAATGAACTTGACCTTTAGATGTGGTCAAGCTAATTTTCAAAGTGTCCACTTGCATATGTGCATGCTATATGGTATTGTGAAATGTGGAGCCTTTGTGTTCTTGATGCTCAAATATGGTTGAGATGACAAGTGTATTTTTGAGGCTCATACAAGTTGTTTTAATGCATGGCTAAGAATGTTGGTTGAGAAAAATTGAGTTCTTGCTTATGCTTATGCTTTCATGCATATTGTTCATGGGTTGTTAAACCTTTGTTTGTGGTTCATGATTTCTTCATGAAGAATTCTGAGGCTCATAGTGTGCTTAAGTTATTCATATAACTTGAGATGGTAAATAATTTAAATGATGCTCATTGAAGAATGTCTGAACTGGTCTTGCGCGTTCTATCTCATGCTTTGATTGAACTTTAAGGAAAATGGTCAAACTGCTCATGTGGACTATATGCATCTTATTCATGGATTTGTAAAGATAACATCTGTTCAGATCTTTGATATCATTCATGGTGAAACTTAGTTTCATGATCCCCATCTAATGTGTGAAATGGTTTGATCTTTGGTTAATAGATTGAAGGATGATAAAAGGGTTCTCATGCTTATCTTTTACTCGTTCTTAATATTTTGTATGTACTTCATGCATTTATCCTTTGGATTATTCAGCTAAAGTTCTAATCATTTTTCTCATGGTTTTGCAGGTTAAGATCCTTAGTATAAACTCTCCAAGATCAAAGGGGTTTGATCACACTGATTAATTTGGGCAACTAAGGATCAAAGGGACCGAACTCTTCACAAATTGGCATGTTTGCAGAGTTCGGTCGATCAAACTGGGCAGTTCGATCAATCAAACTTCCCAGAGCTGGTGGCTTTCAGCTCTGCAGAAGTTTGGTCGACCGACCCCAACTTTTGGCCGACCGATTGCAGCGTAAACCCAAAAACGTGGATCCGAAAACCATCTAAACCCAATCCATTTGTACTTAACTTTTACCCCTTTGCCCCTTGGTTGATGGTAGACCTATTAGGGGTCTTTTGGAGGATTCTAGAAGGGTTATAATGGTCTTTTGATATCTTCTATATATGCATATGTGTGAACTCTGAATTTCAACAAGGAGGAACCCTAATGAGCTTATTCTTTCTATCTTGCAGGTGAAGAAGATGGAAAAAGAGTGGAGCTACAAGAGAAAGAGAGATTTCATCTCCTTCAAGTGATTTCTGGGGTTCGAGGAAGAAGAAGAGGAGGAGCGGAATGAGGAGATGATCAAGAAGATGTTGAAATCGTATCTATCTATTCTCCCTCCGACTTGTGCTTCAAAGAACATCATCTTCCGGCTATTGAAGACAAAAGGGGATCATTTCTATATCTTCTATTAGTTCTTTGTGATGTGTTTCATGTTCTGTATTTTGGGTTGAGCATATTTTGGATATTCGTCTTGATTTCTCAGAACTAGAGATATTCGTGTGTGTGGACCGTCTACGTACGGTTGTGCTTATTGTGCTGCGGTTATTGCAACGTGTGTGTGTGTGCTGCTGGACTTATGATCCTGAGCGTCTGGGATTCATCCCCGTGTTGCTGTGTCTACAGCATGAGGAGAGTTCTCCTCGTGGGGATTTATCCCTGTGTGTGTGTTGAAGCGTCGCCTTCATGTTGGGGATTTATCCCCGAGTGAAGCCTTACCAGTTTGGTAAGGGATGGACGTAGGGAGCCTGTCGTGGTCCCGAACCACCTTAAAAATCTTCATGTCCATGTGGTTTACTTTGTAGATGTGTGCTTAATTGTTTAAATTGCTTGAATGTTTGTGTGAGTGCGGCGAGATTGAGAGAACTTGTTTACCCTTAGTTTATTTCTATCAATCTCGTTAAACTTGTTAATTCCGCTATGCAAGTTTTTAATTTGACATAACGTGTGGGGGATAATTCAACCCCCCTTCTTGTCCGCTCGACTACCCAAGGGACCAACAATTGGTATCAGAGCCACGGCTCTATCTACTTGAGGTCTCATGACCTATAGAGAGATCCCTCTATGAGTTTTCATAAGCATAATGTATAATACTTGTTTGTCTTCTCTTCCTCCTTGTTTTAATGGTTCAAATTTCAATGAATGGCTTTTGCACATGTGTCGTTATGTTAAAACCATTGATCCCAAACTCTGGGATTTAGTTGAGCATGATTCATATGGGTTGCCTTGTGATGAGTCTAAGTGGACTGTTGAGCATGTGTAGAGATACAAAGACAATTATAAGCTTTTAAATGATTTTAGTAGTTCAATTGATCATCACAAATTTTCACTTGTTATCTCATGCAGGACGGCCAAGAAAATATTGAAATGCTTGATCGAGAACTATAGAGGAAAGAAGGACATTGAGTGCTTGATGGCCGACAAGCACGATAAATCAAGTAAGAAAAGCTCAGAGTTAGACTCTAAAGGTGAGGAAATATCTTACGAAGAGCTTATGGATCTTTATGATGAATTGGTTGATAAGTATAAGAAGGTGAAATCTGAAAATAGAAAACTAAAAAAGAAATCTAAAAACACCTTCCTTGAGAATGGTCATTGTGATAAATGTTCTGAACTTGAAAAACTTTAAAAGGAAAATAGTGCAATGTTGATTCAGATCTCATTGCTTGAAGATAGTTTAAAAAATCTTTAAAATTCTTCATGTGATAGATGCTTAGAATTCAAAACTGAAAATGAATCCTTCTTGATTGATATCAAGAAGCATGGAGAAACTATTTCATGTATGAAAGAAGAAATTGAAAAACTGAAGTATTTGAATACAACTATGTCTGAAAAATTGCTTGCTTTTGAAAAAGGGAAAAGTCTGGTTGTTGATGAATCTAAAAAATTGCATGTGCTAGAACCAAACTTGAAAGTTATAAAATTACAAATAGAGTGCTGAATGAATGTGTTGTTTGTAGTGAACAGGAGATAGCTAGTTATGAGTTACACATTACATCTCTTGAAAATAAAATTCTTGATTTGAATACTGCATTGTCTAAATTTGTCGATGGGAAAGAAAATCTTGACAAAATCTTGGGAACCAATGTTAATTTTCAAAAAGAAGGGCTAGGCTATAATCCGGTGAACAAAAAGGAATTTGAAAACAAATTGTATACATCTTTTGTCTCGAGTTCGGATGTAGCTAGTACCTCAAATGCTCACCCGGTTATGCATGCTATCAAGAAAACTCAGAAATATGATGTTAAGCAGAAATTGAATCAAAACTCAAAACTGATAAACAATCTTACTTCTACAAATGTTCATGCTAGGAAGCACAATGTTAAACACCATGTTTCCAACAAAAATCCTTCCTATTTTTATTGTGGTAAACATGGTCACATCATGCATGACTGCTTTGTTTTGAAAAATGATGAATTGAAAGCATGCAATGGAAAAGCTGAATTCAAGAATACAATGAAGTTTTCAAAGACAAGAAATGAATTTGAAAATCCTAAAGTTCATGTTAAAAGATCATATGCTAGGAATGCATCTTTGTTTTGTTGCAATTGTGGTAGATATGGTCATAAAATGAAATTTTACTTTCAAGTGAAAAGGGATAACTTCCATCTATACAAAAATGAAACTGTGTTTGGCAAACAAAGAAACTCTTTTGATCTTTGTCATTCATATGGAAAGCAAGGACACCATGTGTCACAGTGTTGGCAAGCAAGTAGAAGAAAGAACTTCCATGCTAAGAGCAATTACACTTTTGCCAACTCACAAAAATTTCATGCTCACTTTTATAAGAAAAATCTGAAGTCTTCAATTAGTTGTCACTACTGTGGTAATTTTGGACATACCATGCATGATTGTGCTTTAATGGATTTTGATGATATGTATGCCCAAAAATTATGGAGAGCACCCACTAGAGATATAGCTAACCATCTGGGACCCAAGAAGGTTTGGGTATCCAAAACTGTTGAATGAGAACTTTGTTGTAGGGATGCCTTGAGGTCAAGTGGAAGGCTTGGAAAATAATGGATGCTCAAGGCACAGGTTTTGAAAATAAATGTCTGAATTCTCTTTGAATAATTAAAAATTGCTTGAACTGAAAATCCATCTATAAAAATCATGAAAAATCTATTTTTCTTATAAGTTTACATTACATCTATCTGATCATAATTGCATGACTTCATGGTATATTAAATGGTGACTTGAGGAAGAGCAGGTTATTCCTGTCTGAAATCTATCACCATGCGTGAGAATGTGCCTCCGCCTGGTACCATGAGCCACTTATTCATATAAGTCATAGGATGCATGATTTTCTGTTAAAATATCATTTGTGTAATTCATGCACATTGTGAGGGGGAGTTGCTAGTTGGTTGATATGTGCTCAAGGCTAAGGCTCATTTGTAAGAAAGTACATCTTGTGCTAATGACTATGTTGAAAACTACTGGCCTATTCAAAGTTTTTGCTACACCATTGCTTGGACAATGAAAATTGGGCTTGCTAAAATATTGACCTTCATGAGATTAGTGATTTTGGTTCTTGAAGGCATATGGCACTGCCTGCTGAACTAAGGTAACTCAACTTTTTGCTATGGAAATGAAATTTCATGCATTAGCTTATGACATTGGGTGGTATTGTTCTTATGAAAGGAATTGATTCTGAAAAACTTGAACTATTGTTTCCATATTGTGCTGTGCCGAAAAATGTTTGAATGGTTTGAATATTCATCTATTGGATGTGCATGAGCCTTTGAGATTAACTAAGCTTCTGATATATAAAATTGTGTGATAGTGGAAGAGTGGATCACGTCCACTTGGAAGCTCTCACCATGTGTGAGTCGAGTCTTCGGACCTCAAACTCCACCTTGTACCGGAACTTTGAAAAATCTGGCTATCTTGTGATTGGATTCTTTTTCTTCTGAAAAGTCATTGAAAATCAATTTTTTTAAACATTTTTGAAAATAATTGGGTTGCTTTACTCATTTCTGATCATTTTTGCACCCTTATTTATAAATGATATGTGATGAAAAATATTCTGAAAAACAATCTTTTGCATCTCACTTTTGCATCTTACATTTCATTCTCATGTTATTATAGGTTGCATGCATCGGAGTTGATGCATTCGGTGCATTTAGATCATTCAAATGAAAAATTAAAAACTTACATTTTGCACCCATGTTAAATTCTAAAATATGTTTGGAATGTTCAAATAAAATATGAAATTTTGCATTCATAATGCATTCTACATTCTTCATTGCACATTGCATATCTTTCAAATTGTGTGCTTGCATGTTATATATCCTATTCACCCTCATCTTTTGAAATTTCTAAGACCTCATACTTCTTACTAAATAATATTACAATTGAGTCATCACTGGAGTGTTTCATGTCATACACTCAGGGGGGGTAAATATTTGATAAGTGCATCTAGATAGGGGGAGCTGCACTGTTATGTGTTCATAAATTTTTGGTATACATGCTGAATCAAATTCATACACTTCTTACACAAAATGTGAAAATGAGTGTTAGTATAATGATATAGGAATTACTTTTCAACACTCTAGAGATATTAAACTTGTTGCATGTATGTTAAAGAGACAGTTGAGAAAAAAGCTGCCTGCCTATTTTTTTTTGAAGGTATCTAAAAAGAAAATGAATGGTAGAGAACAATGCTCAGTCTCACTGAGTAAACTGGATATATGTCACCTGAGACGTGATGTGGTTCACTTCTGAAAGGTGTTGTACTGTAGTATCTCTGTTCAAAATGAGGTGAAATGGTTCAATATTCTGAGTAACCGGGGAGTCTGACATGTGCTCCATGTGTCTTCTCGCATAAAAATGGATATTATGAATCTGATCACTCTTGAAAAATTTTGATTGTCAATGTGATATTGCTTGAGTTGAAAAATTATGGTGAAAAATTCTTTGTGGTAGAGCGTAGCCTCTAATACGCTGTTCTCATAAATTGAAGTGTAGTCTGTATAATCTCTCATTGTGTTGATCTGAAAATCTAAATATCCATATGGTAACAATCTATTTTCATGTTATTAACTTGCACATCTAGAAATTTGATTTAATATATATTCAGAAAATTGAATGACTGCATTGACTATTACATAACTCTTCTGTGTGATTGTACAATCTCCTAGGTGTTACACATGAGCATCCTAGTTGTTTTGATAACTCTCATGCACCTTTCTTATACCTATTCCCTTCTTAAATAAGTAAGGGGGAGCTGTGTTACATGTATATATACATATCTATTTGGTTGCATTGCATGCATTTATGTGTCCTCATTTATAAGCATCTAGCTTTATGCATTTCAATAGAAAACTAAAATCTAAAAATCTAAAAATCAAAGAAACTCATTTGATGTGTCATCATGTGTATGCATTGAGTTACAAGCATTTCAAAAAAAATTAAAAAAATCCGAAAATCTAAAAATCAAAGAAAAGCTTTTGAAGTTTCAACTGTTATGTTTTGTTTTGACAAACATCTTGCCTTTGCCTTGCTATTGCATCTTGTGAAAATATGAATTGGGCTTTAGGCTTTGAATGGTATTATCTTGATGTGTTTACTTAGTCTGCAAGTCTTAAGTCGACACACCTACCATCTCCATAATCAACAATTGGAATCACAAATAATCAACATGTTTTGATCATCTTACCTTTGCTTTGCTATTGCATCTTGTGAAAATTTGAAATGGGCTTTAGACTTTGAATGCTATCATCTTGATTTGTTCACTTGGTATGCAAGTCTTAAGTCTACACATCTTCCGTCTCCTTAATCAACAATTGGAATCATAGATAATCAACAAGTTTTGATCATCTTGTCTTTGCTCTATACTTGCCTCATTTGAACTTTTAAAGTGGGCTCTTATTGCTTCATGAATCTGCTTTGCTGAAATTTGAACTTCATTGCCTTCCTCCCATTTTTTGATCATGTCAAAGGGGGAGAAAAATATGATCTGTCTGTGTCAGTCATAAAGTTTGTCATCATCAAAAAGGGGAGATTATTGTGTGCCTTGCATATATTTATGTTTTTCATGATAACTAAACTTTATGTATATTGTGTATGCTTGCATATGTTCTTGATGACAGTGTGCACTCATGATATTTGCTTGAATGGAAGGTTTCTCATTCCAATCCTTAATTGTGTGAAATTGAGTAGCATACATCTTGTTGGTTTGTGAATGTAATTCATGCATTTTCAATATGAAGCTTTTTAGCTTGAATGCGGTTTGCAAATAAAGGTTCTTTTGTAAATGAAGGTTTCATGGTTATTTTGCAAAGCTTTGAATACTTTCTATGCATACTCCTCATGGAGCTTGGTTACATGATGCATTCATATTGGACAAATGCATATCTATTGAACTTGACCTTTAGATGTGGTCAAGCCAGTTTTCAAAGTGTTCACTTGCATATGTGCATGCTATATGGTATTGTGAAATGTGGAGCCTTTGTGTTCTTGATGCTCAAATATGGTTGAGATGGCAAGTGTATTTTTGAGGATCATACAAGTTGTTTTAATGCATGGCTAAGAATGTTGGTTGAGAAAAATTGATTTCTTGCTTATGCTTTCATGCATATTGTTCATGGGTTGTTAAACCTTTGTTTGTGGTTCATGATTTCTTCATGAAGAATTCTGAGGCTCATAGTGTGCTTAAGTTATTCATATAACTTGAGATGGTAAATAATTTAAATGATGCTCATTGAAGACTGTCTGAACTGGTCTTGCGCGTTCTCTCTCATGCTTTGATTGAACTTTGAAGAAAATGGTCAAACTACTCATGTGCACTATATGCAGCTTATTCATGGATTTGTAAAGATAACATATGTTCAGATCTTTGATATCATTCATGGTGAAACTTAGTTTCATGATCCCCATCTAATGTGTGAAATGGTTTGATCTTTGGTCAATAGATTGAAGGATGATAAAAGGGTTCTCATGCTTATCTTTTACTCGTTCTTAATGTTTTGTATGTACTTCATGCATTTATCATTTGGATTATTGAGCTAAAGTTCTAATCATTTTTCTCATGGTTTTGCAGGTTAAGATCCATAGTATAAACCCTCCAAGATCAAAGGGGATTGATCACATTGATTAATTTGGGCAACTAAGGATCAAAGGGACTAAACTCTGCACAAATTGGCATGTCTACAGAGTTCGGTCGACCGAACTTCCCAGAGCTGGTGGCTTTCAGCTCTACAGAAGTTTGGTCGACCGACCCCAACTTTCAGTCGACCGATTGCGGCATAAACCCAGAAACGTGGATCCAAAAACCATCTAAACCTAATTCATTTGTACTTAACTTTTACCCCTTTGCCCCTGGGTTGATGGTAGACCTATTGGGGGTCTTTTGGAGGATTCTAGAAGGGTTATAATGGTCTTTTGATATCTTCTATATATGTATATGTGTGAACTCTAAATTTCAACAAGGAGGAACCCTAATGAGCTTATTCTTTCTATCTTGCAGATGAAGAAGAGGGAAAAGGAGTGGAGCTACAAGAGAAAGGGAGATTTCATCTCCTTCAAGTGATTTTTGGGGTTCGAGGAAGAAGAAGAGGAGGAGCGGAATGAGGAGACGATCAAGAAGATGCTAAAATCGTATCGATCCATTCTTCCTCCGACTTGTGCTTCAAAGAACATCATCTTCCGGCCATTGAAGACAAAGGGGAATCATTTCTATATCTTCTATTTGTTCTTTGTGATGTGTTTCATGTTCTGTATTTTGGGTTGAGCATATTTTAGATATTCGTCTCGATTTCTCAGAACTAGAGATATTCGTGTGTGTGGACCGTCTGCGTACAGTTGTGCTTGTTATGCTACGGTTGTTGCAGCGTGTGTGTGTGTGTGCTGCTGGACTTACGATCCAGAGCGTCTGGGGTTCGTCCCCGTGTTACTGTGTCTACAGCGTGAGGAAAGTTCTCCTCATGGGGATTTATCCCTTGTGTGTGTTGGAGCGTCGCCTTCGTGTTGGGGATTTATCCCCGAGTGAAGCCTTACCGGTTTGGTAAGGGGTGGACGTAGGGAGCCAGTCATGGTCCCGAACCACCTTAAAAATCTCCGTGTCCATGTGGTTTACTTTGTGGATGTGTGCCTAATTGTTTAAATTGCTTGAATGATCGAGTGAGTGCGACGAGATTGAGAGAACTTGTTTACCCTTGCTTAGTTTATTTCTATCAATCTCGTTAAACTTGTTAATTTCGCTGTGCAAGTTTTTAATTTGCCATAACGCATGGGGGATAATTCAACCCCCCTTCTTGTCCGCTCGCCTACCCAAGGGACCAATAGTTTTCTTCATGACGCTTCAACTGCCTCGAGGAATAGCAAATCACCTTGCCATTTTGCATAAGAATGCACCCTAGGCCAGTGCGAGATGCATCGGTATAGACTTCAAAGCCACCACCTTCAATAGGTTGTGACAATATAGGGGGTATAGTGAGATGTTCCTTAAGAGTTTGGAAACTTGCTTCACAATCCTTCGAGCATATAAAAGTGTTCTCCTTTCTTGTAAGTATAGTCAAAGGGATGGCGATCTTAGAGAAATCCTTGATGAATCGCCTGTAATAACTAGCCAGACCCAGAAAACTTCTAACTTCTGACATGGCCATCGGCCGGCTATAGTTCTTAAAAGCTTCTAATTTAGACGGATCAACAACGATACCTTCCTTTGAAATAATATGGCCAAGGAAAGGGACTTCCTTTAGCCAGAACTCGCACTTGCTGAGCTTTGCGTAGAGTTGATGCTCTCTTAGTGTTTACAAAGCTATTCTTAAATGCTCTTCATGTTCCTCCTTAGTCTTGGAGTATATGAGAATGTCATCAATGAAAATGACCACAAATCTATCGAGCTAGGGCCTGAAGACATTGTTCATAAGTTGCATAAATGCTGCAGGGGAGTTGGTTTACCCGAACGGCATTACCACGAACTCAAAGTGCCCATATCTACTTTGAAAAGCAGTGTTGTATATGTCTTCATCTTTAATCTTGAGCTGATGGTACCCTGACCTGAGGTCTATCTTAGAAAAATATTTCGCTCCAGAGATTTGATCAAAGAGTTCGTCGATACGCGGCAACGGATATTTGTTTTTGATTATGAGTTGATTTAGTCACCGGTAATCGATACATAACCTGAGAGATCCGTCCTTCTTCCTGACGAATGGCACTGGCACACCCCAAGGGGATGTACTAGGTTGAATAAAGCCCTTGTCTAATAACTCATGGAGTTGCTTCTTTAATTCATTGAGTTCCGTGGGGGACATCCTGTAGGGAGCTATTGAAACAGGTGCTGCTCTAGGAATGAGTTCAATGGAGAAGTTTACTTCCCTTTCGGGTGGTAAACCAGGTAAATCAGATGGGAAGACATCAGTGAATTCATTCATAATGGGGATATCCTCTAGGATGATTTCCTTGGACTCGGTGACGATCATGGAAGCAAGGAAAGCTTCACACCCTTGCGAGATGAGTTTGCAAGCGTGAAGAGAAGAAATAATAACATGGTGTTTTCTATATTTGATTCCAAGGAAAGAAAATCTTGGAAGATCAGGTTTGTGGAAGGAAATTCTCCTATTACGACAATTAATGTCGGTATAGTGGTCAACGAGCCAATCTACCCCTAGAATAGCATCACAGCCTTCCATGTCAAGGCATACGAGGTTTGCGGGAAGATTATGACCCTCTATTGTTACCTCACTATTTGGGTAGTGGTTAGTAAGTTTAGTTCCAAGACCTAAGGGTGTTGTGATCGCTAGGTCCGAAGGTAGAGGGACCGGTGAAACAGGCAAAGTGTTTGCAAAAGCAGTAGATATAAGGGAGTGAGAAGCACCAGTATCAAATAACATAAATGCAGGATGTGAATAAATTTGAACGGTACCTTCCATTAGCCCATCATCCTTGGGTGCTTTTTCATCTAGAACAACATTAAGATGAGCCTGCCTCCTACGACCGCCATTTGAGGTTTGTTCTTTCATGAGGGGGCTATCCAGCATGCGGTGCTCCCGGCTTCCACAATGTAAACACTCCCCTAGGCGTTTCCAGCACTCCTCGGTCGAGTGGCCGAACTTCTCGCAAAATGAGCAAGCCGCCATGACTTGCTTGTCTTCTTCTTTAGCTTTCTTATTCTTGCCATTCCCGTTGCCATTATGGGATCGCTTCTTGTTATCACGAGTCTTGTAGGGTTCCGTGATGCTGAACCTCTCTCCTTTCTTTTTTCTCCGATCGAACTTCTGGTTAGACTCTTCTTCCTTGCCTTTGAATTTTCTGAATTTCTCCAAGGTCCCTTCACATAAATAAGCCCGTTGGACCATTTTCGTATATGTACGTATATTTTCGTGTCCAGGTTGAGTTATAAAGACAGGCCTTAGTCCGTCCATGAATCGATTAGCTTTTAATAGGTCCGTGCTAACCAAGTGAGGAGCATATGGTGCCAGCCGAGAGAATTGAAGTTCATATTTTGCCACAGACATCATGCCTTGGCAAAGTGCGGTGAATTCCGTGGCCTTTCTCTCCTTGACGTGCTTGGAGAAGTATTTTGCACAGAATAGTTCAAGGAACTCCGCCCAAGTAATCGACCTATTTTGGAGAGGAGCCAATGTTGCTTTCCATCATGTGCGTGCATCTTTGTAAAGTTGGAAGGTGGCTAAAAGGACCTTCTCCCGATCCGCACATTGCATAACATTAAAGACTCGGTCCATCTCGTCCATCCAGCTCTCTGCTTCATCAAGATTTGATGAGCCGGAGAACTTCGGAGGGTTCAAACTCTAGAAATTTCGATGTAGGTCACCCACGCCTGCCCTCGCGCCAGCTTGGGCCATAGTTTTTAGGGCCTGGTTAGACCCGTAACAGTTTGTTGCATTTCATCCCAATTGACACGGTGAGCCATTATGAGAATGAGGTACCTGAGAAAAGGAACAATTTGTTAATTCCTACGGAATTGAGGGGAATTAATATAGAGATAATTTCTAAATAACTATCTCATCTCTGGTTCTACCCAATCTCTCATAGGTGGGAAATTTCTTTCCTTAGTTCATAGGTGTGGGTCCTAAATCCTTGGACTTAGCCTATGACATGACATTTTCCTAGGACTTACTTATGCCTAGGCTCCGATACCAACTTAACTGTCATGCCCTGAGATATAGATACAATGGAAGATGTTCGGGAACGTGAGCAGTTGGTAATATGTCTCTAGCTCGCAATATAATCAAAGCGCAATCATTCACACATAAGATGAATGGACACAATGTGATGTACACAAAAAATTCCACGTTATTGAATAATAATCGAAGTTTTACAATAGAGACTATGACTTGACTCTTTGACAAACTTGACTCAATAAAAAGGAAACTTACATAGCATGACTCAATAAAGTAAAAATTACATGATATGACTCCAAACTAACGTAAGGACTCATGACACTCTAAGTCTTCTCTCGGGCCTTTAATCATCACTCTCAGATCCATCATCAGAATACTCGGAATCCGATCCACTAGAGTTTCCTGGAAAGATTGGGAAAGTAGGGTAATGAGCACACTTGCCCAGTAAGTATCTTCGTATCAACATGAAGGCAAGTTTAAATAATTAACATTTTTGCACTAGGAAGTAAGATAAATGAAATGCGATAATCAAACGATAATAAGCCAAAGTAACATCACAAGTATCGAGACATAAAAGATATGAGAGTTCATGTAGAATGAGAGCAAGATCGAGAATGAATATAACATGAATGTAACTTGGCCTTTCATGAACGAGAATATACTTTTCATAACCATAAAGGCTATGCACTAGAAAGTCATGTAACAAGAATATACTAGCAAGCATGTAATTTCACAAGATTACCTCGTGCTCTTCACTCGTTTATAAAAAAAATACTCTCGGCGTAATGCGACGCCAGTGTTCATCATACCGCATGGTTCATAGTATGTTTCCGGCCATCCACCGAGGGGGCTAGCGTCGTGCCCGCTCTTGCATCTTCAAGTTATAAATCATGCTACTTTCATGAGATATAAATAAAGTTTCGGCCAATAATATACAATTGAAATGATAGTTTTATGACAACAATATCAAGGTAAGAACGTACCAATTATGAAACATGAGATCAAGGATGATTTAATGACAAGGTTATGCCACGGAAGGAAACCGACAGCATAACGACGCACTCTTTAAATTTTGATAATTCATTAATAACTTATTTATTAAGGTGTTAAGTTCTAGACAATCAATAGACCATCTAGGAACATAGGAAACTCAACCCGTGGGCCAAACCTCAGGTTAAGAACACTGGAATAGAAGACGGTCTTATCTGGGCCGTTTTTGAATAGGCGGTCATGTCCTGGCCGCAACCTTAAGGAAGCGGTCACGTCAAGACCGTTTCTTGACAGAGTTGACACCAGAGAGAAGAAAGAGTCGACGCACTGGAATTCTGGCAGAATGCGGTCGCGGGAGGGCCGCTACTTGACAGTGGCGGTCTCCTGATGGCCGCTATCTATCTAGAGCACAGAAAAACTTCGGTAAAGTAAGCGCTTTCTAGACAAATGGGTCTTGAGGGTGCAACCAGCTCAGCGTCCTAGTGGGAATCCCAGGCTCGCGGAGACTTACGGAGGCCTTAAAATATTATCCCCTAGTCTGACAGAAGGAATATCCGGTGGAGTGGTTCACAAGTCCAAGAAAGTGTTTCTATAATGTGCAAGTGTAACTAATAGTCACATACCGAGTATGCGCTATGTACTTAACCAGAAAGATATTTAGATGAGAGTGAAACATATGAAACCGCGTTCAAAACACTCATGAAACAAGCATCATAAGAAGACCTTTAAATACAATACTATATAATTTTGGTCATGAAATTACCATTATGAAAGTAAAGTTTAAAGCATGCAAATCATGAACGTAAATACTACAGAAATCATGAACATCAAATAGTATCTTCTAACTACAAGTGAGTGTCATATATAACAGGGTTAGGGCATGATTGCTATCATGTATGCTAGGGATTACATATAAATACAAGTAGCATACAGAAAGAAGATAGCGGTCTAGGAACGACTGCTATCATCAATTAGCGGTCTATCGGGCGGCCGCTATCTGAGAATAGCAGTCTCTTGTAGACCGCCTTCTGCCTCTCAGACAGAAGGTAAAAATCCGTGTGTGCAGGCCTATTCTAGGGCAATAAACCACATAAAAACATGCTAGACAGTGAGATAAGACATGATATACTAAAGATAGCTCATGGAGATGCATGGGTTATATGAATTAAGCCAAGAATATTAACTTTTCTTATTAAGGGGCATGGTTCATGCATGCATAGATAAGCTAAATGCGTAGTGTAAATAAAACATGAAATTCATCACGTGCAGAGCATGAAATCATGTGGAATTAGAGCGCTTTTACTCCTGACATGATATTTAAGCCATTCATGAGATAACCTACCTCTGTAACAGTCTTTAGACTTTAAATTTTAGACTAGGAGAACGACCTAGTTCCTGCACGTCCTGTGCCAAACTTGCAACTTCTCGTCCCTCGTTCTCCTTAACCTCTTGACCTATGTTCACACAATTTGGAGGGTAGTAAGAAGACATAAATGGGAACAAATAACTCTAAAGAATCATCCTAAAAATAGCACGTTCATGGTTCCTAAATTCCAAGTCTTTGCTGGACGGTTGCATATGTTCCTGTGCTGTTTGCAGCGAACCAGCAACTTCCGGACGCTCTAACTCTCCAACGGCTGGATCTCCTAGCATGAGATTTTGAGGGAAGTTAGTCAATACTAAAGGGAACAAAATATTCTAAAGTGCTGACATGGAATAAAGTCATCTTACCGTCGAACCTTGCGAGCCAAAACTAGGGTTCGCGCAAGTTGGACCTGGGACCTATTTATAGGGTTGCTAGGGTTTGAGAGATTTGATCGAACTTAGAGTCCTCATTTGGGGTAGGGTTGATCCCCAAAAGTCGCAGGACAAGTTTCCATGATAGATAACTTCGATCTATGATGATTAGGACGTGAACGATCCAAGCTTTCCACGTCTCTTGGAGTCACGTTTTCGGAGGGAGATAGCGATCATATCTGGACCGCCTCTTGTAGGTGGCGGTCTTGCGATAGGCCGCCATTTGCTTGAGCGCCGAAATTTGAATTTTATCCAAATTCCTCCTATATTTATCCCCCAATTACCTTATATAAATGGGGAATTATCCTCAGGACGTTTCTAGAGTGTGGGCTTGGGCCTAAAGGGTTTAAAATTGGGTTCATGGGCCAAATTTAAGTGGGATAAACCCTTTGATTAATATATGGCCTTCAAATTAATTTAATCAACCAGTAATTCCTTAATAGCCCATTTTATGCTAATAAATAGTTTTTAATTCTTGAAAATTCCTAGAAAATCCTAAAAAATTCCAGGGTGTTACATTATGTCTAAGTCGATCAATATTCTGCCTTGGCATCATGACTTTCCATCTAGGCCAAGTTGTTCGGCGTCATGACTTTTCATCTAAGCTGATTAATATTTTGCCTTGGCATCATCACTTTCCATCTAGGCCAAGTTGTTCAGCGTCATGACTTTATGTCTGTTGATCCCAGGGTAGGCGAGCGGACAAGAAGGGGGGGTTGAATTGTCCCCCATGCGATATGGCAAATTAAAACTTACGCAGCGGAATTAACAAATTTAACAAGATTGATAGAAATAAACTAAGCAAGGATAAACAAGTTCTCTCACTCTCGCCGTTCACTCACGATCAAGATAAACAATGTTAACATTACAATCCCACAAACATACATACCATAAAGCAAACCACTGGACACGGGGATTTTTAAGGTGGTTCGGGACCACGACGGGCTCCCTACGTCCACCCCTTACCAAACCAGTAAGGATTCACTCGCTAGATAAACCAGCATGGGGAAGACTCCCCAAACACGGAGCAAGGCTCCAACATACACGGGGATAAATCCCCAATACTGAGCAACGCTCCAACACACACGCAGGACGACGCCTGCACACACACACGGGGATGCGCCCCAACACACACACATACACGGAGACGGAGTCTCCAACACAATCCGACACTGGATGACAACACACACAGACTCGCTGCAACAAACGCAGCACAACGACACACACAAACGTGCTGAATCGTGAATCTAGCAACACACACACACACGCTGCAACAACCGCAGCATCGAAAGCACACGACCGTACGCAGACGGTCACATACACACGAATATCTCTAAGAGTTGAGGAAATAAACACAAATACTCAAGATATGCTCAGATCTAAATAAAACCCATGAGAAACATCACAAATATATAGGAATAAGATGTAGAAGTTGTGCCCCCTTCGATTTCCCAAGCCTATGGATGTTGATGCTTGATTCTCAGATTCAGATGATGACGATTCTTACGTCCTCTTGTTCCTCTCGTCGATCCGCTCCTTTTCTTCTTCTTCCACGAACCCCAGAGATGCCTGGATGCAGATGAAAACATCACAAAACCTTCTCCCACGTTCTTCTCTTCTGCTCCTTGACCTTAATCTCCTGCAAGATAGATAGATTAGCTTATTAGGGTTAGTTCTCCTCAAATTCGTAGCTCATATATAAACCCACACAAAATGTATGAAAAGACCATTTAACCCTTGCCAAAACTATGTGAAACATGCCTAAACATGTATATCATAACCCTAGGGGCAAGTGGGTACAAGTAGAGCACAAATGGATTGGGTTTAGATGGTTTTCGGATCCATGTTTTTGGGTTTCACCGGTACCGATCGACCTACACGGGGTGGGCGGTCGACCTAAAATTTACAGACTGAAAACAGCCCTTTCAGGGGATTAGTTCATTCAAATGAAAAACTAAAAACTTGTATTTTGCACCCATATTAAATTTTGCAATGCATTTAGAACTTTCAAATGAAAATCTAAAATCTTGCATCACATTGCATACTTGCATATCATTTTCTGCATATTATGCATATAATGCATATCTTGAAATGCATCATTTTGAACATTGTTCATATTGCATATTTGCTTAAATGAATTCTTCCAACATTGGTATCATATCTTCGGGACCAATAAGAATTGCATATCTTTTCATTTTGTACTGTATAATTGCATATGCTCCCTTTGTGTGCTTGCATGTTATTATATGCTATTCACCCCCATCCTTGAAATTTCTATGACCATATATTTTCTTGCTACATAATGCTGCATTGAGTCATCACTGGAGAGTTTATTGGCATACACTCCGGAGGAGTAAACTTTTGATAAGTGCATCTACTTAGGGGGAGCTGCACTGTTTATGTTTTTTATGATAACTAAACTTTGTCTTTGATGATAACTAAACCTTGTGTATGCTTGCATATGCTTTTGATGATTGTGTGCACTCATGATAGCACTCATGATATTTGCTATGCTTGCATGTGTTTCATATGGGCAACTGTGCTATTGATGTTCAACAATGATCGAGACTGTAAATGGTTTAAATGCAATCTAGGTCATGTCTTGATTGAACCTTGAGAAGAATGATCAAATTGTTAATGTGATTTACATGCATTTCCGTCATGCATTTTGAGACATGTTGGTTGATTGCATGACTATTTGGAGTTGGTTTTTGGTTGAAGAAAACTTAGGTTGTCAAGAGGCTTCAAAGCCCTTTATGATTGAACAAGTCTTTATGCAACTCATGATGTATTGACTTGACTATTTTGAATTGTAGGATCAAATCTCATGGCGGTCGCTTGGAAGGTAAAACAAACATGTGGGCAAACACCTTACTTTCTACAATATGAAATAGGTGGTATATGTCATGTCTAATCTGTCAAGAACCATTGGTAAGATTGTTGCTTTGTCATAACATCGATCTCACCATATGCACTTCACGTAGCCTTCCTTAATACAGTTCATTCAGGGCTTTTGAGGTTCACAATGTCCTTAAGAATTTCACATAAAGTTTGGCAGAGATCATTCACTGTGAACAACCTCATAGTCATTAGCTCTTGTTGTTTGGGTGTAAGACTTGTATTTCCAAGGGCTACAATGCATATCATTCATATTAATCTTGGTGGCATGTGTGTGTGATGCTTGAGTCTCATGGTTTGCTATGCGTGGAAGATTTGATGGATGCTGGGTTTTTCAGAATGAAAGTCTCTTTTGAGTTCATCTCAGTTTGAACATAACTTCATTTGATGTTTTTTCAATGGTCATGATGTGCTTAAAACATTCACATTAATCTTTGTGAAATTGGTTTCTTGATGCCCATCTAATCTGTGAAATGAATTCATCTTCGGTCAATGGATTGAAGGATGCTAAAAGGGTTTTCATACTTATCTCTTACTCGTTCTTAATGTTTTGTATGAAGCTCATACATTTATCATATGGATTATTGAGCTAAAGTTCTAATCATCTCTCTACGGTTTTATAGGTCAAAATACTCAGTACAAACCCTCCAAGTTCAAAGGAGTTTGATGCCACAAACTTGAATGGGATGTTAATGGGGTTAAGGGTCTGAACGGTTGCAAATCTGAAATTTCTCAGATCTCAGTCGACCGCCCCTGGGGTTTCGGTCGACCAAAATCTGGGAAATTCCAAATTTGCAACCGCTCAGACCCTTAACACCATTAGCAGCCCATTCAAGTTTGTGGCATCAAACTCCTTTGAACTTGGAGGCTTTGAGCTGTGTGGTTTGATTCAATTGTTCTACCCCCATTTTGTGTGATTGATATTGTATATTATCTCTTCCGCATTTATCTCTTCAGATCTAGCATAAATCGATCTGTTTTATAAGTAGATCTTTGGTATATCGAAAAGTGTTTTTGAATTGACAAGGTCAGTCTTGTCAAGATGATAGCACCTTGCGTGAGCAGAATCCTTGGATTCATACCTCTGTCTAGTACCGAAGAACTATCGTGGAGTTAGATTTTGATAGATCTAATTTGTAATTATACAGATCTGAATTTCTAATTGCTACTTTATCACATCTATTTTAAATCGAGTAAAAGTTTTCTTAAAATATTGAATCACCCAATTCAGCCCCCCTCTTGGGTGTCATTGATCGCGGGACTTCAATGTCTAAGCCTATTAATATTCTGCCTTGGCATCATGCCTTTCTGTCTAGGCTAAGTTGTTCGGCGTCATGACTTTTCGTCTAAGCCGATTAATATTCTACCTTGACATCATGACTTTCCATCTAGGCCAAGTTGTTCGGCGTCATGACTTTTCGTTTAAGCCGATTAATATTCTACCTTGGCATCATGACTTTCCGTCTAGGCCAAGTTGTTCGGCAGCATGACTTTATGTCTAAGCCGATTAATATTCTGCCTTGGCATCATGACTTTCCATGTAGGCCAAGTTGTTCGGCGTCATGACTTTATGTCTAAGTCGATTAATATTCTACCTTGGCGTCATGACTTTCTGTCTAAGCCAAGTCCTTTGGCATCATTACTTTATGTCTAAGCCGGTAAACACTCTGCCTTGGCGTCATGACCCTCCGTCTAAGCCAAGTAATATCCTGGCTTGGCGTTATGACTTTCCGTCTAAGCCAAGTTGTACGGTGTCATCCCGTCAAACCAATAAACCTATTAAACTTCAATAAACCAATAAACCCAATAAACTTTAATAAACCAATAAACCAATAAACCAATAGACCCAATAAACCAATAAAATCAATAAACTCAACAAACCCAATAAGCTCAACAAACCCAATAAACCAATAAACTCAATAAACCCAATAAATCTCAATAAACCCAATAAACTTCAATTAACCAATAAACTAATAAAACTAATAAACTCAACAAACCCAATAAGCTCAATAAACCCAATAAACCAATAAACCCAATAAACTTCAATAAACCTAACAAACTCAATAACCCAATAAACTCAATTAACCAATAAACCCAATACACCCAATAAACCAATAAACCTAAATAAACCCCAAAAACCCAACAAACCCAATAAACCAACAAGCCCAATAAAACTCAACAAACTCAATAAACCAATGAACATGAAGAAACCTGCTAAATCAAATCAACTAATGAACGAAAAGACCCCTCCTGCCTCGACGTGATGACATTTCGTCTAAGCCGATAACTATCCTATCTTTGGTCTAGAACTTCTATCTGCACCAATGAACAAAAAGACCATCGCCGCCTCGACATCATAACACTTTGTTTATAACTATCCTACCTTTGGCCCAGATCTCCTGTCTGGATCAATGAACAAAATGACTCTCCTTCGGATGACACCAACCCCTTGTCCTACCAAAATTCACTTCAAATACACAAAACCCTTCTTCCATGCCTCAAGTGTTTCTACCAAGCATTTAATATATATATATATATATATATATATATATATATATATATATATATATATATATATATATATATATATATATATATATCTATGTGTGTGTGTGTGTGTGTGTGTATAATAAAAAAAGAAAAAAAGAAAAAAGAGAGAGAGAAGAAGAATAAAAATCTCTCGCATGAACTCGATCTTGAGTGCTTGCTCATCTTGCCTACATGCATGATTACAGTATAGTTTAATACACCTCCTTCGAATCTTCTAAGACTGTGCTTCCTTGCTAAATAACGCGGCCCCGATTCCAGATACGTGTGCGCCACGGCATACACTAAGGAATGAAAAACTAATTCGCGGTGAATGCATGCGTCAAGGGAAAGAGTCATAGCTATGCTGCTAGTATAGCTAATGAGATACACCAGAAAGAAACTCCCACACTCTGCACACAATGTGAGCAATGGTCCTTAGCCATAGGGACGTTATAAATTCTTCCTAACACTTCAAGGATGCTCAAATCTCTACACTCGCACGTAGGGTGATCGCGAGGAAAAAGCTGCCTACCCCCTTTGTTCAAAAAATAAAAAAAATAAAAAAAAATAAAAAATGGTGATGATAATTGGAATGCAGATCCAAGAAGCTGGGAATCCCCACTGAAACAAATGAGGAGACTCGCGCGAAATGGTGAAGCAAACTCCAAAATAAAATACAATAAGGGAATGCGGATCCAAGAGGTCGGGAATCTCCACTGAAACAAATAAGGAAACTCGCGTGAAATGGTGAAGCAAACTCTACCATAAAATCACAATAAGGGATGAATCTTAGTAGTCGGGAATCCCTATTGAGACACATGAGGAGACTCGAGCCGAATGGTGAAATCTAAATTTAAGAATAAACAAGGGGGCTGTGTGAAACTACCGAAAGTTGAAAACCCCAAATGTATGTGTAGGCGCTAGAATAATCATTTAGTGTTACTTAGAACGTCTGCATATCCCTATGTTTAGGATTCGCTGTTCACATATCAGCACTATCACACTATAAAAAAATTATCGTGGGTGTAGATTGTGATTTCAACTATGCACATAGAATATGCAATGTCCTCTTTACAAATGCACATCCCCTTTAGTTGTGCTTTGTGGATCGCACCCTACGTGTGAATCACGGGCGCTGTCCTTATCCTACTTCAATAAAGGGAACTATACTACATATCTACCCTATGCCTGCTCATGATGAATGCTTGCATGCTTGAGTGAAATTTCACAAAATAATCAACAATCAAACATATATATATATATACATATATATATATATATATATACATATATATATATATATATATATATATATGTGTGTGTGTGTGTGTGTGTGTGTGTGTGTGTGTGTGTGTGTGTGTTTGTGTGTGTGTGTGTGTGTATAGAATAAATAAATAAATAAATAAATGAAAATGAAGTAAAAAATAAAAAAATAAAAAATGAAACGAAGGATGAATAAGTTCTATCACCTCTAACTGTTCGTCTGAATGATGTTACAGTAATAACTACTACAAGAGCATGGTGAAGGGAGGAAGGCTGCACCCGCGGGTCCTGCTCAATCGTTCCTCACTCCCGACACCTGCGGGTGGAGGGCATTTGTTGACACTTGAAAAATTACACAGATGCGTGGCAGAGCGCTCTGAAGATGCAACAGCGGCCAAGTCGAGCATCGAAGAAGCCACCCAAGCTGCTACAGCACCTCTAAAGTGGTTATTGAAAAGCCCCAGCCTCGTCAACAGAAGGAGCTCACCGCATTTTGAAGAAACATTTCCGGCCACGCCTTCTCCGATAAGGCCAATGCTCGGCAGAATCGTCATCTACCATAAAAGCGATCAAGCTGAGCAAAGCCAAAGAACAATCCCCAAAGAACAAAGAACTCCCGGGCGATCATCCGCCCGATGAAATTATCACAAGTGAGCTTCTGACCACGGGACGTGGCTACAGTGACAAATACTGAAATTTAAAGGGCTCCGAACAGCACGAGTCTTCGCCAGCTCCACTCAGAAGATGAATAGAATATTCCAAGCAGTGAATATAAGCCATTCAATGGGCCAGTGGATAAACAACAATTTAACGGGGCTTTGAAGAGGCTAATGTGTGACAACCCGGACTCCGGATATCGGATATACCCGATAGGACTACCGAGTAAACCCGATACCGCTTGGAACCCGTGAAGCCTCCCAAGAGCTGTAAAGCTCCGAAGGGAAAAAGGAATGTCGTGTAGTACACATTGAAGCCACAGAGATATAACAGTAAGCAATTAAATTTCATTAGATCGGTTTCCTAAAGTAGCAGAAATAAAATTACTTTTTAATTAACTGTTACAAATTAACAATTATACCAGAGTCCAGTCCAAAGGAAAGATAAGTACAGTCCACAGGAGAAAAAAACGTACACTGAGGTTGGGGGAAGCCCGACACAGGTACCGCTGGCAACTACGAACGTGTCACACCAGGAACCGCGGAAGCAGAAGACGCCACCCACCTGAAAAGCAGGGGTGAGCCTCGTGTCACTAGCCCAGTAGGGGTCACACGGATCCCCACTGAAAAATAATGCAGTAAGACGCTAAAATAGCAAGTAAACAGCAGGAGTAGTAAAGCAGGAAAACTAAACTACAAAGTTGTAAAAGAAAATCGGAATGGAAGGAGTAGGAAAAGCTAACAGAAAAGGGAAAAGCCGTACCTGACGAAAATACGGCTGCTGAAAGGGCTTCGGCTCCCTTAGCTACTCCGGGCAGCAATAGGAAGGTGAACCCTAATCTGACAAAGTCAGAAGTTCCCGACCTATCGGGCCCACAAAGACAAGCAAAAAGCCTAGAAAGGACCTAGACAGACACAGACGGCCTAAAGCATACATGACTCGATTATCATGCACGCTCTTCTAAACACGACCACACACATACATGACTAGAACGTCATGCACACGACACAATAGTGACCTCTGGCAAGACCACGAGAAGGCTAACCCGGAAAGGTCATAACAAGCGAAAAACACGAGAGTCACGTGTCACATGACGGAAGCACCTCCTCACTAGAAGAATAGCCAGCTGCATCCACTGACGCCTTATGCCCCGCCTACAAGTGTCTCGTCTGCGCTGCCGCCTGAGGCACGACAGAGACTAAGACACGCTCAGAACCAGAACAGGAACTACAGTAACGAGTGACTAGAAAGGGTAACGCACGTCGTCGTCAGTCCAAGCCCCTGACCACGTGTGCACACACCGACTCTTGCTGGAGAGCCAGGCCTCTAACTAGTTTTCCCCACCCGGCAGGACACTACTGTATAGTGGGGACCCATAGAAACTAGCTTAAAAATCGTATATTGGGAACTGCCACGCCACCGCTCCCGAGTGGGTCGACACGTCGTAACGCATCGCCAGGATACGACTAGTGGAGGCTCACTAGACACAGACTCCAAAACACGAGTGCTGAAGTACAGATAGGCAAGGAAGCACTATCGCACGTACTACGAAGGACCAAGGCAGAACAACGACTGCCAACAGACTCAAGATAGGGCAACTAGACCTATAGACACAACGATCTTTGAGTCAAAAGACTCAGGTATAGATCATCGTACCAAGCGGTACAAGCCGCCAATCGGTCTAATCCTAAGTCAGAGGAAACGACATGATTGCGTAAAACGACACACAGGGACATGAGGGAACACCAAGACCCTCAATACACCAGGACACGCAAACTGAGGTAAGATGACACCTTGAGGCATCCAGAACCATGTCTCAAACTGGACGAAACCACCGAGACATACACAAGGTTACCTGTCAACCATTGGGCCACCCTGGGTTGACCTGAACAAGACAATGACTACTATTCAGTAGGAAAGAGAATCCTACTTCAAGCAAGAAAACTCCTAGCTACCTTCTAATGTAGTCTTAGCCCTCATAGGATGTCAAGAGACATCCACGGGACAGTGGGTAGACCACAAGGTCATGCCAAGACATATCAGAAATCGAAACACTGGTAAACCAACCTCTGGGAGAAGAGCGATCTAAAGACTCTAGCGGTCAAGGGTTGGGCCGCCAGGGCACTGTGGCGGTCAAGGAATAGGCCGCTAGACACATTTGACCCCAAACCGACTTACCTCGTCAAACCACCATAACGGTCTAATATAGACGCGCTACATGGACCTGGCGGTCAAAGAATGAACCGCCACACTAAGCGCCCTAAGACATAGACCTCAGACAAACGGACCTGTAGCGGCCTAATAGAGGCGTGCTACACGACTCTGACGCATGAGGGTTGGGCCGCTAGAGCCAACCGACTTAAAACATTGACCCGGTCACACATACTGTGGCGGCCCAAGAGTGGCATGCTACAGTGCTCTGGTGGTCAAAGATAGAACCGCTAGAGCGAACCGACATAAGCGAACATCGAGAAATGACAAGGCTGTGACGCACCAGCATAGCGGCACGCGAGGCACGTGACGGTCGAAGGGTGGGCCGTCACGCTAACCCAGCCTAGAACCCGTCGACACGCCCAACAGTGTGGCGGTCTATTGTAGGGCCGCCAGAGACTATGGCAGTCTCTGGAACGGCCGCTAAAGCGACACGACGAGAAAACAAGGGAAAAGGCCAAATCGGCCTGTTCCACGCCCCATTCACGCCGAAATGCAGGGGAATCGGTACAGGGCGACGAGAAAAGCCTTCCACAAGCCGGAAGGACCACATGCAACGGACGAATCGAGATATTGGGGCGATTTCGACGAATCGACCCTAATCGGGTCACCAGGGTTCCAAGACTCCTACCGGCCCCGAATGACGACCAATCATGACAAAACTTGTGGGAATGGGATCCAGACATCCCAACGATTCGTTTGATACTAATTTTACTAAGAATGGTCATCATTTTTCGGTGAACCCTACGAACTCCTACAATCACGGTTTTACCTAAACGAGCCTAAACTTGCCCGTTCTAGCACCGAACAACACAAAATTGCAGGGAAAATGTAGAGGAGAAGTAGGTGATCCATCTCCCTACCTCCACCGAAGAAATCGGGCGCTGAAGCGACTAAACCACGCCGAAAACCACGCCGCGAGCTCGATCGTCGGCTTTGAATCCACCGTTCGGGATCACGTAAAAACCGATCCGATCCTCGCCCCTTCGCGCATCTGACCATCCCCACGGCATCTCCTCTACCTGCCCGAGCCTCCTCCATCTACAGTCGGAGCCGGAAGAGCGAGAGAAGAGAGAAAATGGGGGAGAGAGAAGTCACGGCGGCGAAATGAGAAGGGAGGAGAGAGGAAGGAAAGAAACAGGGAAAAGGAAAAGAAATTAGGAAATTTTCCTAATTTTTGAAAATTTGATAATTGGCCCAAAAATGGACTAATTCAAAAAAATACGTAAAAATAGTCGAAATGATCCTCTCGACGAGTATATCGCAACTGCGGCGTCCACGAGTCGATGAACTGAGAAATAAACTCATCGCAGGGTTCTGTAACTAGTACGAGAGAAAAACCCACACGGAGCGTAAAACTCAACTCAGGACCCACAAAAGTGATCTGAAACTCTCCGAAGAAGATCCGAAAGACCTAATAAGAATCCGGTAAGAATCCAGGTCATTACATCCTCCCCTCCTTTAAGAAATTTCATCCTCAAAATTTAAGGACTAGCAAAGGAGAAGCAGGGAAGAACAACCCCAAGACACAACTTGAAACAGTGCGAATCTCAAGAAACATAATTCAGAGGGACATAGTCAGACCATAATCTCAAGTACACGCTCTGGCTCGAGCATGACACAAGTGAACACAACTCTGACACATCCGAAACAAGGCAACATCGTTTACGTCTCACAGGAAAGGAGACACGACCCATGCCACGATGACAGCTGCCGGGAAAACAAAACGACAAGGAATCACGAAACCTAATGCCAGCGAAAGATTTTACTGGACTTTCAGGACTCTAGACACTGTATATCTCAGATTCCCATGTACTTCACACAACAATGCTCTGATACCAACTATGATGACCCGGACTCCGGATACCGGATATACCCGATAGGACTACCGAGTAAACCTGATACCGCTTGGAACCCGTGAAGCCTCCCAAGAGCTGTAAAGCTCCGAAGGGAAAAAGGAATGTCGTGTAGTACATTGAAGTCACAGAGATATAACAGTAAGCAATTAAATTTCATTAGATCGGTTTACTAAAGTAGTAGAAATAAAATTACTTTTTAATTAACAGTTACAAATTAACAATTATACCAGAGTCCAGTCCAAAGGAAAGACAAGTACAGTCCAACAGAGAGAAAAACGTACACTGAGGTCGGGGGAAGCCCGACGCAGGTACCGTTGGCAACTATGAACGCGTCACACGAGGAACCGCGGAAGCAGAAGATGCCACCCACCTCAAAAGCAGGGGTGAGCCTCGTGTCACTGGCCTAGTAGGGGTCACGCGGATCCCCATTGAAAAATAACGCAGTAACACGCTAAAACAGCAGGTAAACAGCAGGAGTAGTAAAGCAGGAAAACTAAACTACAAAGCTGTAAAAGAAAATCGGAACGGAAGGAGTAGGAAAAGCTAAAAGAAAAGGGAACAGCCGTACCTGACGAAAACTTGGCTGCCGAAAGGACTTTGGCTCCCTGAGCTACTCCGGGCAGCAACAGGAAGGCGAACCCTGATCTGACAAAGCCAAGAGTTGCCGACCTATCGGGCCCACAAAGACAGGCAAAAAGCCTAGAAACGACCTAGACAGACACAGACGACCGAAAGCATACACGACTCGATTGTCGTGCACACTCTTCTAGACACGACCACACAAACACACGACTAGAACGTCGTGCACACGACACAACACTGACCTCGGGCAAGACCACGAGAAGGCTAACCCAGAAAGGTAACAATAAGTGAAAAACACGAGAGTCACGTGTCACGTGACGGAAGCACCTCCGTACTAGAAGAATAGCCAGCTGCATCCACTGACGTCTTATGCCGCGCCTACAAGTGTCTCATCTGCGCTACCGCCTGAGGCACGACAGAGACTAAGACATGCTCAGAACCAGAACATGAACTACTGTAACGAGTGACTAGATAGGGTAACGCCTGTCGGCGTCAGTCCAAGTCCCTGACAACTTGTGCACACACCGACCCTTGCTGGAGAGCCAGGCCTCTAGCTAGTTTTCCCCACCCGGCAGGACGCTACTGTACAGCAGGGGCCCACGGAAACTAGCTTAAAAACTGTATATCGGGAACTGCCACGCCACCACTCCCGGGTGGGTCGACACGTCGTAACGCGTCGCCAGGCTATGACTAGTGGAGGCTCACTAGACACAGACTCCAAAACATGAGTGTTGAAGTACAGACAGGCAAGGAAGCACTATCGCACGTACTACGAAGTACCAAGGTAGCACAACACCTGCCAACAGACTCAGGATTGGGCAACTAGACCTGTAGACACAACGATCCTTGAGTCAAAAGACTCAGGTCAAGATCATCGTACCAAGCGGTACAAGCCGCCAATCGGTCTAATCCTAAGTCAGAGGAAATGACATGACTGCGCAAAACGACACACGGGGACATGAGGGAACACCAAGACCCTCATTACACTTGGACATGCAAACCGAGGTAAGATGACGCCTCGAGGCATCCAAAACCATGTCTTAGACTGGACAAAACCGTCGACACACACACAAGGTTACCTGTCAACCATTGGGCCACCCTGGGTTGACCGGAACCAGACAATGACTACTCTTCAGTAAGAAAGAGAATCCTACATCATGCAAGAAAACTCCTGGCTACCTTCTAATGTAGTCTTAGCCCTCATAGGATGTCAAGAGACATCCACGGGACAGTGGGCAGACCACAAGGTCAAGCCCAGACATATCAGAAACTGAAACACCGATAAACCAACCTCTGGGAGACGAGCGATCTAAGGACTCTAGCGGTCAATGGTTGGGCCGCCAGGGCACTATGGCGGTCAAGGAATAGGCCGCTAGACACAGGTGACCCCAAACCGACTTACCCTATCAAACCACCGTAGCGGTCTTATATAGACGCGCTACACGGACCTGGCGGTCAAAGAATGAACCCCCACACTAACCACCCTAAGACAAAGAACTAAGACAAACGGACCTGTAGCGGCCAAATAGAGGCGCGCTACACGACTCTGACGCATGAGGGTTGGGCCGCTAGAGCCAACCGACTTAAAACATTGACCCGGTCACACATACTGTGGCGACCTAAGAGTGGCGTGCTCTAGTGCTCTGGTGGTCAAAGATAGAACCGCTAGAGTAAACCGACATACGCGAACATTGAGAAATGACAAGGCTGTGACGCACCAGCATAGGGGCACGAGATGCACGTAACGGTCGAAGGGTGGGCCGTCACGCTAACCCAACCTAGAACTCATCGACACGCCCAACGGTGTGGCGGTCTATCGTAGGGCCGCCAGGGACTGTGGCGGTCTCTGGAACGGCCGCTAAAGCGACACGGCGGGAAAATAAGGGAAATGGCCGAATCGGCCCGTTCCACCCCCCATTCACGCTGAAATGCAAGGGAATCGGTACAGGATGACGAGAAAACCCTTCCATAAGCCGGAAGGACCACATGTAATGGATGAATCGAGAGATCGGGGTGATTTCGACAAATCGACCCTAATCTGGTCACCGGGGTTCCCGGACTCCTACCGGCCCCGAATGATGACCAATCATGACAAAACTTGTGGGAATGAGATCCAGACATTCCAGCGGTTCGTTTGATACTAATTTTACTAAGAATGGTCGTCGTTTTCCGGTGAACCCTACGAACTCCTAAAATCACGGTTTTACCTAAACGAGCCTAAACTCGCCCGTTCTAGCACCGAACAACACGAAATTGCAGGGAAAACACAGAGGAGAAGTAGGTGATCCGTCTCCCTACCTTCACCGAAGAAATAGGGCGCCGAAGCGACTAAACCACGCCGAAAACGACGTCGCGAGCTCGACTCTCGGCTTTGAATCCACCGTTCGGGATCGCGTAAAAACCTATCCGATCCTCGCCCCTTCGCGCATCCGACCATCCCCACGGCATCTCCTCTACCTGCCCGAGCCTCCTCCGTCTGCAGCCGGAGCCGAAAGGGTGAGAGAAGAGAGAAAACAGGGGAGAGAGAAGTCACGGTGGTGAAATTAGAAGGGAGGAGAGAGGAAGGAAAGAAAAAGGAAAAAGGAAAAAGGAAAAGAAATTAGGAAATTTTCCTAATTTTCAAAAATTCGATAATTGGCCCGAAAAGGGACTAATTCAAAAAAATATGCAAAAATAGTCGAAATAATCCTCTCGACGAGTATATCGCAACTATGGCGTCCACGAGTCGATGAACTGAGAAATAAACTCACCGTAGGGTTCCGTAACTAGTACGAGAGAAAAACCCACACTGATAGTAAAACTTAACTCAGGACCCACAAAAGTGATCCGAAACTCTCTGAAGAAGATCCGAAAGACCTAATAAGAATTCGGTAAGAATCCAGGACATTACATAATGGGACCGAAATAACCAAATGGGTCAAAAGAATAAGTGAACTGGCTCCAAGGTGAATCGGCGTGGGGGCATTCTCGCAGCATGAATAGGCAAAGATTTCCCTCACAACATGAATCGGCGCGGGGCCTTCGTGTCTGCATGAATCGGAGAAAGGGGATAGCGCATCTGAATCAGCGGAGAGGCATAAGAGCATGTGGGCTGGTGAATCGGCGGGGGTCTCACGCGTTTGAATCGGTGGGGAGCCTTGGCCTTACATGAATAAGCGGGCGCCTTGAACTGGCATGAGAAGAATGGGCGAGCCGGTGATCCAGCGTTTGTCCGCTCCCGCTGGATCATCTGTGGCCCCCCTATTCATCTATAAAATGCCACCTCCGACAAGAAGAAAAAGGGAGAGCATGAGGAAGATCAGAAGAGAAGAGATCATCAAGAGTTCGTCAAAAGAGTCCCTAGAGAGAGAGAGAGGAAGAGAGAGCCCTCGAAGAATCAGTCGCTGTCCCTAACTCCCCAGAGAGCTCAAGAGCTGATCAGTCTGCCACGCTTCCGATACTCTGTTTTCGTGATTATAGGTGGGTCTCGCCGCAGTCACGTCTAGGGACCATCGATGCCCTTTACTTTCTTTTTCTTGTAGTTTCCTTTCGATTTCAAGTATGTAAAGGGCGATGATATGAGCCTGAATGCCCCTTTCTTTCACTGTTTTACAATGATTAGTCCTACTTCCACTCCATGTTTATTTGTTAGAATATCGTGCTATCTGTCTGTAAAAGCCCATCGGGCCAATAAATGCCTCTCTCTCTTCATATATGTAGTGGATGCTTTGAATGCTTCTCCGAAGCAATGGATATATTTTGTTATTGATTTATTTCTCTATCTTCTGACATTATTGTATCCCTCTTCGCCCCTTTTGTCCTCAGGGGCTACATTAAATTCATTTATTACCCCCTAGGGGTTTTCTATGAGTCTGGACTGAGGTTTATTGAGTGCATCCATCGCTTGTGTCTTCTGTGAGATTGATATGTGAATCTTGCTTTGTGTGTGATCAATTCACATGATGTTCCTGCACCCAACTCGGAGCTGGCCATCTGCCCCTTCACCCTCAATCATGGGTTGTGGAGACTGCGCCCCCTCTCCTATACACGATGTGTTTTCCTTCCCATTAAATCTCCCAAACATATGTTACTACTCTTGCGTGCATTGTGGATCCGGCCACATGCCCCCTCACCCACGATTATGGGTTGTGGAGGCCGTGGTCCATTCCTACATCCAATATAGCTTGCTTTCTTTCTCTCTATCTAACTTCTTTGATGAATGTTACTGCTTCATATTAGGTCTTAATGACTTGTTGCATATACCTCGTTGTGGTGTTTATTCAATTGCTTATGAGGACGCCGCCTCCTGGAAGTCCCCGCATCTGCACACATGACCCCTCCTGGGTGGAACCAATGGCTTACTTCTTACAGCCTGTATTTCTTCTTTGTGATCCAGTCATAGTGTTTGGGATTTTCCCACTTTGATTCTATCCCTATCTCGTCAAGATGTTCAGATTTTTTGCTATGTTAATGATTCATTGGGCTTCGAATTCCCTAGTCCCCGATGGAGGTATAGATTTTCTAGTCCCAACGACATGATCTATAGCTTCCCTTGTTTGGGGTAATATCATGATTCCTCCGATAGTTACATTCCCCTTCCGATATACGTGTGGACCCATCACCGGGGAGGGGGAACATTCCCTGCTTAACGGTTTCCTTGCTCGGATTCCCTTCAGTCACTCATGGACCCTAGGTGGCTCGTTCCCTTATAACGTGGACCTCGTGGATCCTCTTCCGAGAGTGAACACTAATGAGATGCTTGGTTCGACAACAATTAAGCCCACGTCTCTTAAATTGAGATTGTGGTAGACCGTGGGTCGCTGAAACCTCTTGTTGGTTGGTCCTCGAGGTTTCCATCCCCATTCGGGTTATCGGGTCGCCGTGATCTGCCTCTGGGCAGCTAGTGAGCTCGTCTCGGGTACTCTAGTGGACGAGTCTCTATTTCATCCCCCACAGTCCTCCAAGATAAGGGGACATGTTGCCGAAATTTACCCGCAGTTTTCCCTGGCTTCTCCGTTTACTTTGCTTTGGTTCAAATTTAAATCAACGATAAATCTTAATAAACCTCTAATGCGGTTGGCGCTATGGCGTGGCGTGTGCGTGAGTTCCCGTCTCGGACTGCACAGAGATCGTTCTCGAGTATGAACCTCGCACGAAAACCAAACGATCGAGCTGCACTCTAACATGCGAGATTTGGGGGTTTGAATAAATAATTTTTAATAAACTTAATAATGCCTTGAGAGTGGGGCCATGGGTCATTTTGCGCCTTTAATCTTTGTCACCCACTCACTCCAAAACTATGCCGAGTCGACTCTGTAACACCCCTACATCGACTCCTCCTTCTTTCTGGTTACCCATGCGTCGACCCCAAGTCCATTAGTGCCAACACCCTTGTTCTTTCCAAACACCGCTGAGTCGACTCCAAAACCTCCCTGATGCCAATCCCTCTTTTTCCTAAGCAACCCCTACGTCGACTCCAAGTCTAATTGCATCGACCCCATCACCGTTGTGAGCTAACATAAGGGAACCTTGGCCCTCGCATCAACTCCAAACTCTCTGAGATCGACCCTTTTCACTTGTCCCTGCATCGAAGCCAACTCCATGGCGTTGACTCCCATGGTCGCATGCCTCACATCTGCTACCAGTTTCGTGCTACTTTCTTTAAAAAGGAGAATGATCTCCCCACAGGCGGTGAGTAATGGCCAAGAGGGTGGCTTGCTTGGGCCTTCAATTCACGTCATCTGACTGAATAGAATTCCCCAAAGGAGGGGCAATGTGAATCGCTCGCGAGCCTAGCAAATAGGTGATCTGACCACAGGGTTAGAAGGCAGGTGTATCGGTGCAAGGGCTCCTCCCCCGGCGCCAATTCACTTCATTTCCTCCCTCCTCCCATCATGCCTATCCATTGCGCCTCCCTCCTATCTTCTCACGTGCTAGTTCACGCTGCCCCGCGCCGATTCACTTCACCGCCTCCTCTCTCCCCATGCGCCGACTCACTTCACCCTCCTCTCCATTTTCTCTCTTCCTTCTTGCGTCGAACCACTTCATCCCCTGCGTCGGTTCACTCTGCTTTCCCTCTCCCTCTTCCCTTCCGTGCCGATTCACCTCGCCCTCTCTTCCTCTCTCTCTCTGTCGGTTCACCTCATGCTCCCCCTTTCACTAATGTTTGGCTGTTATATATATGTGGAATAAAAAAATGTTGAAGATGATGATATTACAAAATATAAAAAATAATGACAATAATGATATAACAAAAAAATAATGAATGAAGAAGAGAACATGATTGTGGTAACATAAATAATAGTAATAAGGAAATAAGCCTGAATGTGTTTGCATATACTCACATGCATACGTATCTATCCTACTGTGTGCTTGTCTGTTCTGACTTTTCGGTATGTCAAATGGTGATCTGCGAAAGGTCAAATTAAGTCTGACTAGAAGCTCTCACTAAACGTGAGGTGATCCTCGGATCTAAGTTCTCCGCCATGTACCAAAAGTTGATTTAATAATGGAATAAAACGTTATCGCATTGTGTGCTTGAGTCCATGCCTGGATTCTACATTGCATAATACACACTTCTTAATTCTCGCATTCATATACATTCATTTAGCCCCGGTGGCTCTTTATCTTCGCGATTAATCAAGGGTTTTCCTTCTTTCAGAAGGATGTAATTAACGTCATAAACTTTATGGTATGGCGGACTTCGGATCCCGACACGATCACTCACCTTTATCTGATCAGTCAGACGGAGCGCACAATAAAATTTGTCATGAATGTGACTAGCACGCCCCATGCTTAAATAAAATCCCAAATAAATAAAACAAACCATAAATAAAATAATCCATTCCTCACAGGCACTACCTCCCGTCACATAGGGTGGAGCTTATATCTAAGCATGACCCGCTCAAATATCTCCCCAAGCAGCCCGTCCTCTCAGGACGATTAGGGAAATGGGCCCTCCTGCTGATGGAGTATGACATTACCTATGTCCCCCATAAGGTGATCAAGGGACAGGGCATGGCTGAGTTTCTAGCAGCCCATCTGGTACCAGGCGACTCACCTCTCAACATGGAACTCCCCGACGAGGAGTCCCTTGCCTCTCAGTCACCAGAGCCAGGTGAACATGCCGAAGATGTCTTGCATTACATGTTGGGTTTGGTGCTACGTATTCAGAGGGGGGGTGAATGAATATACCGTTTAAAAAACTTCTCCCAATTAAGAAATTCTTCCTAATACAACCAGAAGCCCAATAAGTAATTGCGGAATTTAGATTTATTAAGACAACTGAAATGCTTATAGATGAACTAACTAGTGACTTAGGAACAATGTTAACGAACTCTAAATAACACAGTCAAACATATAGTGTGCGCAGTAATGAAATGAACACATATAGAAAATCAAACCATATCGACCCTATGCATTCATCTAGCGGCAAACCCACAAAGAGATCAAACCATTGCACAATGATTTTTAGGTGGTTCGGTCCTGCAGACCTACATCCACCCCACACTCAAACCCGAGGGTGGATTCCGCTAACTCACAGCTTGAACAGCTGGGCATCACAGCTTGCCATACAATCCGCTGAGCAACACAGCTTGCTATCCAGTGGAATCCACCACTGCAACCGCTGGGGATTACAGCTTACCCGTCCAGAGGCAGCACCTCTGCAAACACTGACTAACAGCTTGAAGAAAGGTAAAAGATGAAATAAGAAAATGGGAAACAAACAGCGACTGAAAGCGTTAAATGAAGCACAAATAATATGGCTCTCAACAGAGCTGACTGGCCTGGATTTGATCCACGGTCCAGTGAAGAATGATCTTCAGAATGAAGCCTCTCTCTGCCCTTCTTCTTCTTCCGATCACTCTGTCTCTCTTTCTTTCTCTTTTTCTTTCTCTTCCTCTTTCATCTGCTTGAGCTCTCTATCTCTCACTTTTTTTCTTCTGCTTCTTCTCTCTTTCTTTTCTTCTTCTTCTCTTTTCTCGGGATCGAACCGGCTCTCTATTCTTTTTCTCTGCTTCTGCTCTTCTGCTTCTATTTTGATCAACCTCTCTGCTTACCATCTTCCTTCTCCAGATGGAGAAGTCTTCTATATATAGCAGCAGCAGCTAGGGCGTATGCTCTCCACGATTCCCACCCAAGCTTTAGTCCACGTGGCGGTGTCTCAGCTTCTTAGATCATGTGCCAGGTGCCAACCTCGGATCACGTGCCCAGACACCTGCAGGATTAAAGAAGAGTTCAGTCGATCAACAAAGCACAGGCTGTATAGACTTCATATAAGGCAGCAGTGTATAGACTTAAGGATGCAGTGTGTATGCAGTGTACAGACTTGGCGTGCAGGCTGCTGGACGCAATGTATAGACTTTGCGTGCAGGCTGCTGGACGCTGTATAGACTTGCTGTGCAGGCTGCCAGACAATGTATAGACATGTTGTGCAGGCTGTGGGGGAATGCGTAGACTCTACGTGAAGGCAATGCATGTACAAGTGCAGATAGCAGAGTATATACATTACAACTGAATGCACTGTCATGCCGAATGAATGTACAGACTTACTGTGAATAACAATGCCCAAGTGCAGTGCATGGACTTAGCGTGAATGCAATGCAGACACTAGAGTGTATAGACTTGATGAATGCGATGCAGACACATAGAGTGTATAGACTTGATGAATAATGAGCGATGTATGGACTTGCCAATTCAAGGGCTGTACAGACTTGATGCAATGCATGCCAACGAATGTATAGACTTCACGATGTATTGACTTGAGCTCGTGCAAGCAAAGCCAATGTATAGACTTCAAGCCAATGGAGCGATGTATAGACTTGCATAGTAAAAGGATGTATAGACTTTGAAGCAAGTGAACATGGCGCTGTACAGACTTGAGGAGATGCATGCCACAGTGGCGATGTATAGACTTGGCCAAAGTAGCGATGTATAGACTTATGAGTGCAACGTAGGTAAAGGTCCCAATGTATAGACTTCGAAGTTGAACTGGTGGATGTACAGACTTCACCAATGTATGGACTTTACCTGAAATAGTCCGATGTATAGACTTTGTCTGAAACAGTCGGATGTACAGACTTTGCCTGAAACACTAGACGTTGTACAGACTTAGCCACAAGCTGAACAATCAGATGTATAGACTTGAGATGAATGAATGAACAGTCCGATGTACAGACTTGCCAAATGTATAGACTTTAAATCCAATGCATGAGGCTGTACAGATTTTAATGAATAATCAAGCCGATGTACAGACTTGCCAATGTAGAGACTTGAGACTTAATGCATGGTGGCGAATGTACAGACTTGCCAGTGTATAGACTTGAGAGCTCTAACTAAGTTCACGAAATGTATAGACTTGAATAGTGAGACACAAGCAGAGACGCTGAATGAGATACAGAAGTCTGTATAGACTTTGCGTCTTATGTGAGATGAACGATGTATAGACTTAGCCAGCCTTCAGCTCGATGTACAGACTTGCCTTAAGCAATGGCTGTACAGACTTCATGAACGATGTTCAGACTTTTGTGTGTGATGAACAACTGATGTATATACTTAAGAAATACATAGAGACGCTACAGCGTGACAGTGGGTCGATGCAGTGACCCCATGCGTCAACGCATCCAGCCTTATCTTCAAAGCCATCTGAGACATTTCAAGGCTACATCAACCTTGTGAACTCAATGGGTTGACGCCATCTGAACTACTTACGAGATGTATGCGAATCTGATGAAAAGGCTTGAGGGGGGTCGACCCATCTAAGAAGGGGGTCTACCCACAGAGCTAGCACACTCATGCATTCTCCACAGAACAGATCAGACATAACACACTCATGCATTCTCCACAAGATAAATCAGTCATATGCATTCATGTTGCTATCATTCAATGTGATGTTCTTAGCAAAATAATATGGTGACTCATTTATGTTGCTATCATTAAAACACCACATAATCATCAAAGCACAAGGGGCACAACAATCTCCCCCTTTTTGATGATGACAACATAATGAGTCACACTAACTCGTCAAATTATTCTCCCTATTTGACATAATCAAAAAGAGAGGAAATGGTTTGAGAGACAAAATTCAGCACACAAAGTCAGAGAATGAATCATGGTTCATTAAAATGAGGTTCTCCCTTATGACAATGAAATAGCTCTCCCCCTATCAACTTGCAAGATGTACTACTCTCCCCTTAAAAGCAGATGACCCATAACTCCCCCTGAAGTGCAGGAATGAACTCTGGTTATCCAATAAATCAATCTGAAATTTGCCATTACAAAGAATCTAAATTCTGGTTGCATGAACAGAATGAACCAGGTGAAAAATCCATAGAACCAGAGTTGATTGCAAAACAAGATGGAAGATTCCAACAGTGTGGAGAGTAAAGTGATTGAAGATAGAAAGGCAAGAGTAGATAACAATCATCACAAGACATCTCAATGAATAATCAATATCAAGATTTATGTTGATCAGGCTATCTGGAAAGAATCTAATCATGAGGGATTTTAATACTTGCACCACAACAATAAGTCTTAAGAAGAATAGACTTTTCTATCATAAAGGGTTATGAAGTGGCAACTTAACCAATCTGATTTAATTTTGATGTATACCAAATTTGTCAAATTAAACTCAATACTCATATCTGAATCCAAGTTTTAATAAAGGTGAACCAAATATTCAGATATCACTCAAAATCAATCATCTTTATCTTACACACATGATCTCAATGACTCTTTTAAGAGTTACACAGAGTAGTATTGATGTTAAACACTTTTTCCAAGAATATTAGTTGACAGACTTTTCAATATATTTTCATTTGAAGCACATTATATTTTTTTCTGAGCAATTTAGGTTGATCATCACCTTTTTACATGAGGCACAACACGTCTCAGGTGAAGTGACCCAGTTACTCAGTGGGATAACTGTCATTGCCTCTCAACTTTGAGAACAGAGTTAGCAATATGAGTGTATTTTTACATGAGAAGACACCTTGATCAGAGGTCAGACTCCCCAGTTACTCAACATAAATAAGCCATTGCTCTGTCAGGTTTTGTTGATAAATTTTCATCAAAGATAACTATGGCACCTCATGACATAAGTTACTTTATTTCATTGATAAAGAACCCAGTTTCTCAGTGACGAAGACATTGCTCTGAATTCATAATTTTTCATTTAGTCAACATGTCTCAAGTTAATGTTTAACCACAACACTCACTCATGTATCTCTACCAAAGTAGCATTGATTTCAAATTTTCAGATATCAGATGAGAGAATCTAAGGTTTACATGACACATGTGGTTAAAGTTTATTAAACCTTATTATTCAGATATTTTCAATTCATTTAATTACAAATCTGAGAATAAATTAATCTTATATCAGTCTGATTCAGTGATAATTCTTAAACCTATATGATAGGAATTTCTACAAAGTTCTCAAACTGAATTGCATGACATGCAGCTTAAGTACCTCAGATCATAACAATAAATTTAGCTGACCAACAATCAACAGTAGAAACAAATCAGTCACACCAGCTAAGAGATATATGAAGGATGAGTATAAGCTGGTGGAAGAGTCAATCACCAATAGAGAAGAGCATTAGAAGAGAGTTTATCAACAGATAGTAGCTGAGTCTGGAATTCAGACAGATCAGCTATTTTGGTGAAGACAACAGAGAATCAAATGAAGTAAACTGAGAGCATTAGAAGATCCAATAAACTAGACATGTGGATTTCAGGTGAAAGTGAATGAGATGATCAGAAAATTTCCTCTGTCTAGATTCATCATGAAAATAGCAAGGCATGAGCAGCAGAATGGTTAATCAGAACAAGTTGAGCTCCCCCTGACTAAGTGCATGAAGTGTATTGAAAGCACATCACATGATATCAAATTTTGCATTCAGATATGATTCATGTAAATTAGACAGAAAAGAATTACCATAAGCATGATCGTTCAATTCATATTTCAGAAAGCTTCAGTTTAGCCCCAACAAATCAATATGATATGCAACTTTCTCTGCCTATATGAAAACTTGACCCTTGGTACTTGGCGGAGTACCTGATCTCAAGGACCATCTCACACATAGTAAGAACCTCCAGGCAAATTTCCCTGCCTTTTAGTATCTTACCATTTGATATACCAGGGTTATGCAAAGATATGCAGTGCAAAGAAGTCCTATGTGTAGACAGTTACTTGTTTGACAGTCATGCAATTGATGTATGCAGACATTGGACACAAGCATTGACTGTGTGCAAGAAGGTACAGAGATGCATCGACCTTATTATGCAGTTGAAACACTGGATGCATCAACTATGTGTAGTATGCATTGACACAAAGTCTATATAAAGCATCGACTGTATACACTAAAAAACCATTCAAAAACAGTGCAACAATTGACAAGAGAAGAGCATCAAATATGTGCAAAAGTAAATTCAATAGCTGAGTCTGGAATGCAGACTGATCAGCTAGACAAGACGAGAGTATCAACAATCAAACATGCAAATCAACAATTTCAGATGATGAAATTTAAACAAAGTTCAGAACTAACCTGAAAGGTAGGATCCTGGGGTTTCCATTTGAGTGCCTTGGTTTATTAACCCATGTTTATTCCTTGACCCAAGGCACTTTTGTAACATTTTGATCATTTTGATCCTGCAGGACCCAAGCAGCTTTGGGTCCTGCATTTACCCTGACAGGTGTTCTAAACACTCTTTGCAGCATGGTCATCAAATTCCATTAGAAAACAATCAGACATAGAATGTCCAAAATTTTCACAATAATAACATGAAATAACAGATTGTCTGGTCCTATGATGCATATCAACAGCAGCATGAGACCTATGAAACTGAGCATGAATTGTTCTGTTGTTTACATGAACATTTTGTTTCTTATTCTTCTTCATCCAACATTCAGCAGATTTGTGACCTGGTTTACCACAGTTAAAACATGAAAAGTTCACAGGTCGTTTTGCAGATAATTTAAAAGCAATGTCATTAACATGACTTACTTGGGCATGCCAACAGTCCTTGACTATATGGCCATGCTTCCCACACTCGAAGCACCCTAAGTGCTTGCCTCTTGAGTCATTATATCCCCATGAAGGCCTAAACCAACACTCAACAGCTTTATGACCACGTTTGTTACAATTATAACAAATGATATGTTGGTTTGAAGCAGACATGTTTCTTTTGAGGTGGTGATGATTATTTAAAATTTTTTTATCATGCATCATATCATCACTTTTCATCACACTGCAGTCATCCATATAATGACCATGCCTACCACAGTAGTGACATGATACCTGTGATTTCTTGGCAGCATGGTTACTAACAAACTGACTAGATGCAAGCGAATAAGTAAATGAATCATGAGCAGTGTGTACACCATCAGATTCAACTGAGCTAGCAGATTTTAGGCCATGAACAGGAATAGTCTTTACCTTCTTTATTTGACCCTTCTTCTTCAATTTCTGACTATTCTTAACAATTTTTGTTTGTTTTTTATTTTTCTGTGCTTTGAATTGAAATGCAGATGATGAAGGTGTTTTCTGATTTTCATTTTGTTTTGGGGATTGACTTGAAGTACCAGCTACATCAGAGCTTTGCACAAAAGTGTTGTATAGCTGGTCTCTCACAATTTTCTTAACATTAGAAGTACATCTTATCCCCTTTCTTGAGTTATCATCCTCACCTTTCCTGACAGCTTTAACTTTTCTTTCAATTTCAGCAGACTTGGGTGGTGATTTTTCCAGATTGTGAATTTTGTTTTCTAGGGAAGCAATCTGTAATTCATAACTGGCAATCTCTTGTTCACTACAATTCAGACACTCACTTAGTGTCTTATTTGCAATTTTATATTCCTCAATCTCTTGTTCCAGATTGCACAGTTTTTCAGTTTCTTCTGTATCAACAGATTTTCCCTTTTCTAATGAAAGAAGCCTTTCAGATATGGCATTATTCAATTGCTTCAGTTTTTCATTTTCTTGTATCAATTTCTCGTTTACTTCATCACATTTTTCATTTCTGGATATCAACTCCAGTTTCTCAATTAGTTCCTCTTCTCTTTCCTCCACTTTAATTTTTTCAATAAGCAGATTTCTGTGATCCTCTTTAAACACAGCAATTTGTTTCTTCATCCATTCATTCTCATTATAGAGATCTTCATTGCGTTCTTTAAAAGCCTCACACTTACTGCAGCTTGTTTTGAGAGAGGAATCATGCACACCTTCCTTGGTAACATTCTTTATTTTAGCTTCAAGATTTTCATTTTTCTTCTAAATTTCTACATTCTCAGCTTTCAATTTCTTCAGATCAACCTTAATCCTTTCCAACTCTTCCAGATTTATCAAATGTTCATTAGTTTTTAGTTTCAGCTGACTTTCTAGTTCGGAGATTTTATTGATACCTTCTTGGTTTTCCCTTTTCAATAGGCACATTTGCTTCAAATTCATGTGATTCTCAGAAAGACATTTATCATATAATTCATTTATTTTCGAACACTTTTCACAAGATGAATTAGAATCACTTTTATCAATTTTCTTTTTCATTTTCTTATGTTGTTTTCTTAAATGATCATAAGACTCCAGCAGTTCATTATATGCAACAATCCAATCATCCGGGGTGTAATTTTCAAAGATGTTTACCTGATCATCGTCCTGTTCTTTATCTTCATTGCTACTTGGTTCACTCCCTCGAGCCATCATGCAGCTTGTTTGATTTTCTTTCCCGACTTTCTTTATCATCTCCAATATATCCCTTGCAGATCTACAATCAAATAAACATGAATGAAGAGCTCGATTAGTCATGGCCTTCATTAACTCCAATGCTTTCTGATTTTCTGCACGCATAGATCGATGCTTGTTAGTCCATTTGGACTGATCTTTTGGTAGTTTATGTGGACCATGTGAAATCACTTTCCACAGGTCTGGATCAATAGATTTAACATGAGCACGGAAAGCACTATGTCACTGTTTGAAATCAGAACCATCAAAGATGGGTGGATGAGCCATCGAGAAGTGATAAATGCACCGAAATCAGATGGACAACTCAAGACACACAACCGATGAAACAAAACACAGAACACAAGAAGCACACTCTGAAATGCACCAAAGACTAGCAGGATCCTCTGCATTGTTAGATCTGTTCAGTCAAAGACCCGCTCTGATACCAAGTGTTGGGTTCGGTGCTATGTATTCAGAGGGGGGGTGAATGAATATACCCTTTAAAAAACTTCTCCTAATTAACAAATTCTTCCTAATACAACCAGAAGCCCAATAAGCAATTGCGGATTTCAGATTTATTAAGACAACTGAAATGCTTATAGATGAACTAACTAGTGACTTAGGAACAATGTTAACGAACTCTCAATACCACAGTCAAACATATAGTGTGCGCAGCAATGAAATGAACACATATAGAAAATCAAACCATATCGACCCTATGCATTCATCTAGCGGCAAACCCACAAAGAGATCAAACCACTGCACAATGATTTTTAGGTGGTTCGGTCCTGCAGACCTACATCCACCCCACATTCAAACCCGAGTGTGGATTCCGCTGACTCACAGCTTGAGTAGCTGGGCATCACAGCTTGCCATACAATCCGCTGAGCAACATAGCTTGCTGTCCAGTGGAATCCACCACTGCAACCGCTGGGGATTACAGCTTACCCGTCTAGAGGTAGCACCTCGGCAAACGCTGACTAACAGCTTGAAGAAAGGTAAAAGATGAAACAAGAAAATGGGAAACAAACAGCGACTGAAAGCGTTAAATGAAGGACAAATAATATGGCTCTCAACGGAGCTGACTGGCCTGGATTTGATCCATGGTCCAGTGAAGAATGATCTTCAGAATGAAGCCTCTCTCTGCCCTTCTTCTTCTTCCGATCACTCTGTCTCTCTTTCTTTCTCTTTTTTTTCTCTTCCTCTTTCATCTGCTCGAGCTCTCTATCTGTCACTTTTTCTCTTCTGCTTCTTCTCTCTTTCTTTTCTTCTTCTTCTCTTTTCTCTGGATCGAACCGGCTCTCTATTCTTTTTCTCTGCTTCTGCTCTTCTACTTCTATTTTGATCAACCTCTCTGCTTACCATCTTCCTTCTCCAGATGGAGAAGTCTTCTATATATAGCAGCAGCAGCTAGGGCGTATGCTCTCCACGATTCCCGCCCAAGCTTTAGTCCACGTGGCGGTGTCTCAGCTTCTTGGATCACGTGCCAGGTGCCAACCTCGGATCACGTGCCCAGACACCTGTAGGATTAAAGAAGAGTTCAGTCGATCAACAAAGCACAAGTTGTACAGACTTCATATAAGGTAGCAGTGTATAGACTTAAGGATGCAGTGTGTATGCAGTGTACAGACTTGGCGTGCAGGCTGCTGGACGCAATGTATAGACTTTGCGTGCAGGCTGCTGGACGCTGTATAGACTTGCTGTGCAGGCTGCCAGACAATGTATAGACATGCTGTGCAGGCTGTGGGGGAATGTGTAGACTCTGCGTGAAGGCAATGCATGTACAAGTGCAGATAGCAGAGTATATACATTACAACTGAATGCACTGTCATGCCGAATGAATGTACAGACTTACTGTGAAGAACAATGCCCAAGTGCAGTGCATGGACTTATCGTGAATGCAATGCAGACACTAGAGTGTATAGACTTGATGAATGCGATGCAGACACACAGAGTGTATAGACTTGATGAACAATGAGCGATGTATGGACTTGCCAATTCAAGGGCTATACAGACTTGATGCAATGCAAGCCAACGAATGTATAGACTTCACGATGTATTGACTTGAACTCATGCAAGCAAAGCCAATGTATAGACTTCAAGCCAATGGAGCGATGTATAGACTTGCACAGTAAAAGGATGTATAGACTTTGAAGCAAGTGAACATGGCGCTGTACAGACTTGAAGAAATGCATGCTACAGTGGCGATGTATAGACTTATTAGTGCAACGTAGGTAAAGGTCCCAATGTATAGACTTCGAAGTTGAACTGGTGGATGTACAGACTTCACCAATGTATGGACTTTACCTGAAATAGTCCGATGTACAGACTTTGTCTGAAACAGTCGGATGTACAGACTTTGCCTGAAACACTAGACGCTGTACAGACATAGCCACAAGCTGAACAATCGGATGTATAGACTTGAGATGAATGCATGAATAGTCTGATGTACAGACTTGCCAATGTAGAGACTTGAGACTTAATGCATGGTGGCAAATGTACAGACTTGCCAGTGTATAGACTTGAGAGCTCTGACTATGTTCACGCAATGTATAGACTTGAATAGTGAGACACAAGGAGAGACGCTGAATGAGATACAGAAGTCTGTACAGACTTTGCGTCTTATGTGAGACGAATGATGTATAGACTTAGCCAGCCTTCAGCTCGATGTACAGACTTGCCTTAAGCAATGGCTGTATAGACTTCATGAACGATGTTCAGACTTTTGCGTGTGATGAACAACCGATGTATAGACTTCAGAAATACATAGAGACGCTACAGCGTGATAGTGGGTCGACGCAGTGACCCCATGCGTCAATGCATCCAGCCTTATCTTCAAAGCCATCTGAGGCATTTCAAGGCTGCGTCAACCTTGTGAACTCAATGGGTTGACGCCATCTGAACTACTTACGAGATGTATGTGAATCTGATGAAAAGACTTGAGGGGGGTCAACCCATCTAAGAAGGGGGTCGACCCACAGAGCTAGCACACTCATGCATTCTCCATAGAACAGATCAGACATAACACACTCATGCATTCTCCATAGGATAAATCAGTCATATGCATTCATGTTGCTATCATTCAATGTAATGTTCTTAGCAAAACAATATGGTGACTCATTTATGTTGCTATCATTAAAACACCACATAATCATCAAGGCACAAGGGGCACAACAATACAAACAGCAAGACACCCTCACAACCAATGTACCTTGCTGGGAGATCTACTTTGATGGCACTTTTCGAAGGGTTACTCAGAATTATCAAAGCCCAGTCATCACGGCAGGCACCGGGATCATCTTCCTGACTCCCCAGGGTGGAGTTTTGTACAACTCTATGCCCTCATGAAATCCCTATCCAATAATGAAGTCGAATACGAAGCTTTAATCATCAGGCTTCAGATGGCTCTCGACATGGGCGTCAAATGCCTTAAACTGTATGGGGACTCTCAGTTAATAGTCTAGCAAGTCCTTGGCATCTATGACGTGCCGAAGCAGGAGCCGGTTCCGTACCACGCCACCGTCACCAGACTCATCTAAAAATTCTATTTCTTTGAAATAGATCATGTCCCGAAGAGCAATAATGCTCAGGTGGACACCCTAGCAAAATTGGCTGCGGCCATCAAACTTTTGCCTGTGGGCAAAGTTGACATCACTATCAGGCACAAAAGATTAATGCCGAGTACACTTGACAATGAGTCTGGTCTTACCATTTATGAGGTCCACAACCTCAATCAGAACACTTCCCCAGAAGAAAAAGATTGGTGCGAGCCAATCATTAAATTGAAGCGAGGTTGGCTCCCTCCAGACCGAGCTCAAAGGATCCAGCTACTCCGATGGGCAACGTCATACGAGTTGATCGGCGACTCCCTCTATAGACTCATCCACGAAAAGGACAAGTTAGTTCTATTGAGATGTGTCTCTACAGTGGAAGCTCGGGCCATCATGTGTGAGGTCCACTCGGGATTGTATGGTACTCACCAGGCCAGAGACAAAAAGAAGAACAATATTAAGCTCAAAAGCTTCTACTGGCCAACCATGTACGCGAATTGCACCCAGTACGCCTATACGTGTCATCAGTGCCAAGCCTTTGGCCCAGTGCCAAAAAGACCTCCTAGTCCGCTCCATCCAATGTCCCCTACATGGCCATTTGCAGAATGGGGTATGGATATTGTGGGACCCTTCCCACCATCCTCCAAAGGCCACAAATACATTCTGGCCGCCACTGATTACTTCTCTCGATGGACCGAGGCCATCCCACTACGGGAAGTCAACGGAGAAGCCGTGGCTTGCTTCATCCGGCCCAACATCATTTACCACTTTAGTACTCCCAGCTATATTGTGTTAGATAATAGCACACCGTTCAAGAATAGGGCTGTATATCAACTGGCAGTAAAATTCTACATTGATTGGAGGACATCTTTGACCTACAATCCTCAAGCTAATGACCTGCCTGAGGCCTTCAACAAAACTCTCTGCAAACTCCTAGCTAAGATAATTAGCCACTGCAAACGTGATTGGGATGAAAAAATGCTCGAGGCACTATGGGCCTATTAGATAATTTACAAAACCCCCATGGGGTGCTCACCATTCTCTCTCATCTATGGGGCAGAAGCCGTCATCCCCATCGAGATCCAGTTGGCATCTTACCACGTAGCAGTCCACACCAGTCTCTCCCGTCTGGAAGAAGATGAATTCTAGAGAAGGCTAGAAGAGCTTACCAGTTTGGAAGGCAAAAGACTAGAGGCCTACAAACACTTACAAGTATGCCAGGCTTGTATGACACGAGCCTATAACAAGCTCATCAAACAACAATCATTCAAGAAAGGCGATCTCATCATGATCAAAGAAAGTTAAGTCATGGCAAGGCATCCCAGCGAAAAACTACAACCCAATTGGCGTGGTCTATACATTGTTCATGTTGTTTACAAAGGAGGAGCTTACACAATCGTCGACCACAAGGGCAACAAGTCGTTCCCTCCTCTAAATGGTAAACATATGAAGCTGTATCACGCTCCAGAGCATGAGTTTGCGTGTCACCCAGACTTAGGCACGTTCTCTGGCCATCACCAATAATCTAGTAACCACCTTTCCCAAGTGGAGGGGACCAGCCAATTGTTTCAGCCATACTTCTTTGAAGGCGGCTCCCAGTCTTTCAACTAACATGTCACCATAGCCAGTTACCTCTATATTCTTTGGCCACATGCCTTTGTTGGCCAACCCCATCTAGTCTCTGAAGTGAATAGCAGTTAGTCGACTCATTAAGCAATTCCAGCCTCTGCACAATGGATCAACGATAATTATTCCTCTAGCACCATCCTCACAGCTACGGACTATGGACACCCAACACCAGTTACAGCATTGCCACTAGGCTCCCACGTAAGTTTAAAAAAAGAATAAAAAAGAAAAAAATGGGGTTAAAAATAGAGATATCTCGGCAGACTCGATTGTTTTCTTTCCCAAGAGACAACTGAGGGCAAAAAGGTCAGTAACTCGACTAAGGTGAAAACCTGCAAGGGTGCTTTAGGCAAATTTAGGTAACCCCTCAACGTAAAAACTCACAAGGGTGCACCAAAAAAAGCTAAAGGGGGCCAGCTTTGGCGAAAACCCGAAAGGGCGGTAGAGCTAGTAAAGAGAAACAAAAAAAAACTCTCTTTCCCTCTCTACTTCCCAGTGCAAAGCCGTCAATCATGACATTTCATTGATGGCAAACTCAACACACCCCTACACCACTGGTGGCCAGCACCCCCAAGGGTCGGCCATTGCCAACTCTAGTTCTAGTCTTCCAGCAACAGCCTAGTGATATCTAGTACACAGTCTCCAGTACCCAGTGTCTGGCCTCCAGTACTCTATGTCTAGTCTCTACTACCCAGTATCCGACCTCCAGTATCCAGTATCTGGTCTCTATTACCCAGTATCTAGCCTCCAATACTGGTGCTCAACACACACCTCCCAGTACCTAGCTTCCAGCATCCAGTTCTGGTATCCAGTTGCCGATACCCAGTTCTAGAACCAGACTTCCAATATCTAGTTTCCAGCGCCTAGTCCCCAGCCTCCTGTCCCCAGTCACCAACTATAGGTCAACACGCCTCACACAGGTAGGCCTCTAGTATTCAGCCTCCAGTATCTGGTTTGCAACATTCTGTCACCAGCCTCTAGTCCCCGACATCTAGTCACGATCCATTATGCCTCACTCAGGCAGGCCTTCAACACTCAGTCTCCAGTATCTAGTTCCTAGCTCCAGTACCCAGCCTTCAGCATTTAGCCTCAAGATTCCAGTCCCCAGTCTCCAGCTACAGGCCATCATATCTCATTCGAGCAGGCCTCTAGCACCCCACCTCCAGTATCCAGCTTCCAGCATCAGGACCCCAGCTTCTAGCACTAATTTCCAACAGTAGGCTAACACACCTCATCCAGGCAGGTCTCGGCATCCAGACAACCATATGCAGTTCCAGTCTCCAGCTTCCAGCTTCCAGCTTCGAATCCCGACATAAGACCAGCATGTTACATCTAGATGATACCTCACAGGTCTCCAGTTTCTAGTGCTCAACACTGAAACAACGAGCACTACACAACTCGGTCTATTATAATGTCTAGGAATTACAATATCCAGGGATACAAGTCTACTCCGACATAGCTAGAATAGGAGTTGAGTTATACTTCTATGGAATATTATGGTGGCACTCCAGTCTATAGTAGAAGAATCAACCACAACAGTCGTAGGCGGTTGCCAGCCAACACATCCTACTTCATTCCACAAAGTAGAGAGGTGGGGACGACACAAGGAATGGCAAGAAAATCTAGTAGTTTGTCATTCATGTCCTGCATAGGAGCCCGAGACAAACCCTCTAGGTAACTATATGGCCTACGCTACCAAGCTCACGAAAAAAAAGCAAACAAAAAAATACAAAGAAAATAGAAAAAGATGAGCCAAGGCTCTGGTGTCCTCAACTCTACTAGATGCCTCTCAGTTGCCAACACCTCAGCGTGCAGGATAGTGGCCTCTCAGTCTCCGGACTCAACCTTGCTCTCTGCCTGAGCTACCTCTGTCTCTAGGTGTTGCACCACCCCTAGACACTCCACTAGGGCTATTTGCAATGCCTCAACTCGACGTCGACCCTCCTCTACCTCAGCTGCGGCCACCCTAGCTCTACATCGGGTAGCCTTAGATTGAGCCTCCACCTTCTCTGCTACAGAGGTCAGTTCTGCCAGCTTCATCTGCTTCTGTTGGATGGCAATGGCCATCCTCTCCTGTCTCTACTTTGTAGTGTAGCGATGGACATACTTGGCCCACGCCACCTCCAAGGCGGCTGCCCACGGCTCACGCAGGAAGCCAAGTATGTAATAACCCTGGGTGTACTCCGTGAGTCGAGCCCTTAGAGCCTCAATGGAGAATAGAGGATCGCCTTCAACATACTTCTGCATACCCTGGAGGAGGGAAGCAACTACAGCCTCACCTATCAGTGGTGCGCATGGCTGGGAAGAAGAAGGCCACTCAACCCCCAGTGCAGGAAGGGCCTCGACCTTTTCCATATGGTCATCAGTCGAGACTACACAACAAAAAAAGGAAGTGAGATGCACCAATGGCACTTTCTATAACAAAATATGGTGAAAACCCTGAGAAATGAAAGCTCAGTTTGCCACCTACCTGAAGTACGACTCGTCCCCTCCACAGGAGCTTCAATTGGAGTGGGGGAAGGTAACGACCCCTCAGTAATGGAGGAGGCCGCCACGGCTTCTCTCACCCCATCAACTATCCCAGCAATGGCCACGGGCGGCTGAGGCTCGATGGTCGTCGTTGCTAACTCCTATGGGCCCATGTCTTGGGCCATATCAACCCTCGCAATCTCCTTCATCGGGGTACTATAAATCTGGGGATCCGAAGCTTTGACCATCTCCCTGGTGTCATCTCCACATCTAGAGGAAGATCCGTCCAAGGTCCCTAAAGAACTCTCTGAGGCGTTGGATGAGGACGATGTTCCTACACATCACCAGGCAACAGTGATAATCATGCTTGCTCAGTAAACAATAATTCTTTACTAAAGGAAAGAGGATGACTATGCAAGTCTCACTAGTCGAGGTGCTCCCGCTGGAACTGTCCTTACTACTGCTAGACTCCTCAGTCCCTTCTAACACAATTGGGGCAGCCGGTCTCTCACCCTCAACTCCTGTAAATGGGGGTGGCAGCTCACTCTCCACCAAAAGAGCTGCAACATCTACACAAAAAAAATCCAGATTAGTATATGATGAGTGAAGCCAAGTATACTCATTATCCAGAAAAGATTAGGTGAGTCTTAACAATAGGGCTGCGTCCTGAGGAGACGCCCTCAATAGTAATGGCTTCATGCCCCTCGTGTGACAGATGGGGACGCTAGAGTCTGTATCTACTGCCCTCGCAGCCGTCGGCAGTAACTCATCCTCCATCGGGGGAGCCGATACATCTGCATGAAACACGTTAGTAAACAATTAGTATTATCTAGACAGGTTCGTCACAGTGAGACAGCCAGTTAATTACGTGAAGATCCTGCCGTGGTGCATGCTGCCCAGCTCACTATGTAAGGTGAGAACTCTGACGGCCAGACCGGGAGTGATGACTCTGATGGGGTCACAAATAGATCGCTTTCCGCAACCTTGTTCAAAGCAGCTGCAATGCTTCCAGCAACTATCGGCTCCATATCAAAAGTCAGCATCTCCACCACCGGCGTCCCGAGCTCGCGAACGATGAACACCGCGCCACCGTCCCTCGATCCTCGACCCGTCCTCACCGTCCCCCGCCCCACGAACCTCGCCGTCTCGCCCCCGTCCACCTCTGTCGGCCACTGAAGAGGAGAGGGAGAGAAGGGAGAGCGTGAGAAGAGAGGGGAAGAGAGTGAGAGTTGTGAGGAGATAGAGAGGGGTGGGTTGGTTTAAATAAAAAACCCATGCGGGTTTTTCGAAATCTGGAAAACACAAAAATGGGGAAAAATACTCCCCACGATCCTCGAAAGATGCACAACACGCCTGTAATGTCCTTGAGCTCGACAACACATCGATTCACCCAGCACAAGGTTCCAAAGGTTCGACAGGCAAAAGCACGCGTAAGCCGTAAAACACTCTTCGGGACTCACCAAGGTGCTCTGAACTCACGGATCTTGATCCAAAAAAATCAAAAAAAATTCTCGGGTGTTACACTCTTGACCTCCTAACACAAAATTAAGCAGAGGGTTAGAAGATACTAAGGGGAATAAAACTTCCAAAGGATGAACATAAATTGACAACACTATATGTTCGAACCACGCGATCCAAAATTAGGGTTCGCGTAGGTTGACACTAGGTCCTATTTATAGGCATTGGCCCATGGTTGAGGGATTAGATAGAATTAGGAGTCCTATGGGGTGTCAATTCGATCCCATAAGAGTCCTGGACAAGTTCCCATGCCAGATCACATTGATCACTGGTGATTGGGTGGATAAAAATCCAAACTTTCCTGGGTTTATCAACTTCCGTTCACGGAACCAAGTAGCGGTCTATAAAGGACCGCAACTAGCAGGTCGCGGTCGCGTGACTAATCGCGACTTGCTTGGCCTTCCAAAATTTGAATTTTATTATAATTTAAACTCTAATCTCTTCCTATTCATCTCCTTTAATTAGAGAACTAGCCCTAATACGTCTCTAAGGTTGGGTTTGGGCCTAAAAGCCTTAGAATTTGGTCTGTGGGCCCATTTTAAATGGTATTAATGGTCTACAAGTAATTGGGCCTTTCATAAATATTATATAAATTATTAAATCAATAATTAACCTATTTTTAGTTTAATTAATTCTATTTAATTCCTGAAAGATTCCAAATAAATTTTTGAGGTGCTACACCCTCCCCCACTTAAGAAGAATTTGGTTCCCAAATTCATTGTATGGGGTTATGGAGAGTGTAATTTACTTACAATAATAGAGCTCCAGAAATCTCTTGCGCATAGCTTCCTCTATCTCCCATGTTGGTTCTTGGTCTAAACTTTTATTCCACTGGACTTTTACCATGGGAATGGTTCTGTTCCGAAGCTGACGTACCTCTCGATCAAGTATTTTGAGTGGCCTTTGTTCATATGTTAAATCTTTTTGTATTTCAAGATCGTCATGACTGATGACATGAAATGCGTCATCAACGTAGTTTTTAAGCATCGAGACATGGAACACATCATGTACTCCAGATAATTATGGTGGCAAAGCTATCCGATAAGCGACCTCGCCAACCCTTTCAAGAATTTCAAAAGGGCCAATAAACCTCGGAGTAAGCTTACCTTTGATGCCGAACCTTCTAATTCCACGACCTGGGGAAACCTTGAGAAACACATGATCTCCCACTTAAAATTTCAGGTCTCTTCTTCTTGTATCAACATGTCTTTTGTCTGGATTGTGCCATGTGGAGTCTCTCTCTGATAAGTTTTACCTTCTTGGTAGTATCTCTAATAAGTTCTGGGTCTAGAAGTTGTCTCTCCCCAACTTCATTCCAACAGATAGGTGATCGGCAACTCCTCCCATATGGTGCCTCGAATAGTGCCATTTGAATACTAGCTTGATAGCTATTGTTGTAGGCAAACTCCACTAGAAAAAAGTGGTCGTGCTAACTCCCACCAAAATCAATAGCACAAGCCTTAAGCATATCTTCTATCACCTGGTTTGTTCTTTCAGTTGGCCATATGTTTGTGGATGAAATGTTGTGCTAAAGTTTAGTCGGGTCTACAATGAGTGTTGTAGACCCTTCCAGAATTGTGATGTGAAACGAGGATCTCGATCAGATATAATTGTGATAGGGACTCCACGTAATTTAACAATCTCCTTCATGTACAAGGCTGCTAAAATATCCACAGACCATCGACTTTTAATAGGTAGAAAATGTGTAAATTTTGTCAATCGGTCTATGATCACCTGAATACCATCATGTCTGCCTCTTGTCTTTGGCAAATCCATGATGAAATCCATCCTTATGCTCTCCCATTTCCACTCGGGAATTTCCGAGGGATATAACTTTCCAGCGGGCTTTAGATGTTCCACCTTAACTTGTTGACAAGTGAGGCAGCGAGATACAAAGTCCGCCACTTCTTTCTTCATATTTGGCCACCAGAAATTTCTTTTTAAGTCTTGGTACATCTTGGTAGCACCAGGGTGAATAGCATATCTTGACTTGTGAGCTTCTTCCATAATTAACTTTTTAGTCTCCTCCTATTCTGGTACACAGATCCGACCCTGGAATAGCAATCTTCCATCGGTCATGATAGAGAAATCTGGCCGTTGATCAATATTGGTTTTGATCTCCACCAGTATAGGGTCATTCGCTTGAAGTTTGACTAGATCTTCTATTAATGTTGGTTGTGACCGAATGTTGGCGATAATACCCTTTTCATTCTCCGTGTCAATATCAAGATTTAATTTAGCAAAGTCTTCTATAAGGTTGGTCATACCTCTCCTGAGGCTTGATAAAGTTGCCAGTGGTTTCCTGCTGAGAGCGTCCACCACAACATTTGCTTTGCCTGAGTGGTATTGAATAGAAAAGTCGAAGTATTTTAAATATTCTTGCCATCTCCTTTGCCTCATGTTTAAATCCTTATGGGAGAAGAGATATTTCAAACTTTTATGGTTTAAGATATAATGAATCTCTCTCCATAGAGGTAATGTCGTAATATCTTCACGGCGAAGATAATAACAGCTAATTCTAGATCATGTACCATGTAATTTTCCCCATGCCGCTTCAACTATCTTGAAGCATAACAGATCACCCTTCCATGTTGCATAAGGACAAACCCAAGGCCAACGCCTGATGCATCCGTATAGACTTCAAAACCACCACCTTCAACAGGCAGTGCTAAAACAGGTGCAGTAGTCAAATGTTCCTTGAGAGTCAAGAAACTCTCTTCACAATCTGCTGACCATATAAAAAGATTTTCCTTTCTTGTAAGCCAGGTAAGAGGAACGACAATCTTTGAGAAATCCTTGATGAATCACCGGTAGTAGCTAGCCAAACCAAGAAAACTCCTAATTTTAGATACATTTGTCGGTTGACTCCAATTCTTGACAGCTTTAACCTTAGAAGGATCCATAACGATACCTACCTTTGAAATAATGTGGCCAAGGAATGAAATATCCTTTAGCCAAAATTCACATTTATTAAGCTTCGCATAGAGTTGGTGTTCTCTTAATATTTGCAAAGCTATCCTCAAGTGTTCTTAATGCTCCTCCCGAGTCTTGGAATATATGAGAATATCATCAATGAAGACGACCATAAATCGGTCAAGGTAAGGCCTGAAGACATTGTTCATAAGTTGCATAAAAGCTGTAGGGGCATTGGTTTACCCAAACGGCATAACCACGAACTCATAATGCCCATATCTACTACGAAAAGTAGTTTTGTGAATGTCTTCATCTTTGATCCGCAACTGATGGTAGCTAGACCTGAGGTCTATCTTTGAGAAATATTCCACACCAAAAATTTGATCGAACAGTTCATCAATACGCGACAGTGGATATTTATTCTTGATTGTAAGTTGATTCAACTGTCGGTAGTCAATACATAGCCTGAGAGATCCATCATTCTTCCTGACAAATAGAACCAGCACACCCCAAGGAGACGTGCTTGGTCGAATAAAGCCCTTCTCCAATAGTTCTTGAAGTTACTTCTTCAACTCCTTGAGTTCCGTGGGGGACATCATGTAAGGAGCTTTTGAAACATGTGCTGCTGCTTGGAGCATTCCATCCCCCTCCGAGGGGGGCGCGCTCTCCCAATCGCCTGCATAGGGGGCTTTATTGTTTAAAAAAAATAGGTACTACTCTAGGGATAAGTTCAGTGAAAAGGTTTACTTCCCTTGCGGGTGGTAAACCAAGTAATTTTGAAGGGAAGACATCAGGTAATTCTCTTACGACAGAGATTTCTTCAAGAATAATTTTCTTAGACTCGGTGATGATTACTGTTGGGTTCGATGCGCTCCCTCTCTGTCTTTGGTGATGGTTTTGATGATAACAATATATTGAATGTTTGCCCTATGAAAATGTCCTTCAGTTCTTACATATTTGTCAGGGACATTTGAGATGTTCTGGGTCTCAACTTGACTATGGTCATGCATATTTTACTTGAGCTTTTAATGAAATGGTTATGCTTCATGTATTCCCTTAGAGGTTTCATGCAATGGTTTTCATGAGTGTGTAGAGATTGAGTTCAGGCTCCTTTGAACTGAACCTTGAATTCATGCTGGTTTGATTGGATCAACTTATTTGATATGTGAGCTTGCCCTATCTCTTAGCTGCATTACTATGATACTACTCTGCATGTTCGAATCTGAAGAGTTAGTCTTGCGTGTTTTTGTTGCCTTAGCCTTGGTTGTTCACCTGCACAGACCTGTGCCTTATGTGTATAGACTTGACTCTTTACTTTAATGGGTTGTGAAAGTTCAACTTTGCATTGGAGTTGACTTCTGGAATGAGGAAAACTGAACTTGACTCTACTGTGCCTTCATGCTTATTTCTCATGGGTTTTTGAGTTGGACTGAATATGAAATTGCTTGAGCTATAGTTGTATTGAGTTATCCATGCTAAATCAATCTTGATATGTGAAGCTTGTGTAGAAAATGGGATAGTGATTATGTATTTCAAATGCATTGATTTAACCTTCATATGAATTGAATTTCCATAATGAGTAGGTTCCATTTTGCTATCAACTCATTGGGTCCATGGTAAGCTTATACTCTTGTTCACAATCCACTGGATCCTTGGTAATATTTCACTTCTGCATTTAATTTTTAATTGCCTTGATTGGGGTTTGAAACCTCTGGTCTTTAATTCGTTGCATATTTTATTTTGCTAAACCTCTGGTTTGAAACCCAAGGGTCGACCCCTGAGTGTTGGTTTTTCCAAAATCGCACGGGTTCCTCACTGGAAGTCGCAAGGGTCGACCCCAAGGGTCGACCCCTAGGAGTTGATTATCACGCAGTTACAAGTTTGCACCGACCTTGGCATAGTTCATGGCAACTTTGCACCGACCTGGAATATGCGCTGACTTTTGTTCATGTGCACCATACTTGCACCGAGGTTCAATTGTGCTGGTCTTTACATACTTGCACCGACCAGTGTTTCACTTGCATTTGTTCATTTGCACTGACCCACCTTTGCCATTTCTTTGAGTGTGCGTGCCTTCTTTATACACTTGTACCGACCTGTTCCTTGGGTCTTTCAAAATGTGCACCGATGCAATCTTCTGTCACATGCATAGACCTTGTGCATGCCCTGCACCGACCCTGTTTGTAGGCTTCAAAAAGTTTGCACTGACCCATGTTTATACTTGATAAGAGTGCACCGACCCTGATTTTGCACCAACCCATCTAATGTGTACTGACCTTAAGAACCTGCACTGACCCTATCAACAGGTTGCACTTGTGTGTGCATAGACCTGCTTTGGTGTTCTTTAGCATTTGCCGCATTTGGCACTTGCACCGACTGTGTGTGGCTTCTTTATAAGGTGCACCGACCTTGTCCATAGGCTTTACAGAACTTGCACCGAGCTTCCTTTGTCCTATTAGGATATGCACCGACTGTGTTTTTCTTTGCACAGACCTTCATGCACCGACCGTCCTTGTCTATTTTGTGAAACTTGCACCGACTTGCTCCAATGCACCTCCAATGCACCGACCACTTTTCTGGCATTTGCACCGACTTTCCCTGGCAATTTTTAAAGTAATGCACCGAGCATCCTAAGCATTCTTCAATTCTTGCACCGACCCAGGTCTAGTTATATATGCACCGACCCTGCCCTTTCACTTGTATCGACCATGGGTTAATATGCACAGACCTTAGCCTGTGTAATGGTTTTTTTGTATGTTGGCAGAGCGCCTTGAAAAGAGTGTCGACTCCAAGAGTCGACACTTCTTCTGGGGTGTTTGGATCGTGTTTTTCCAGATGGGTTTCATAAGACCCACTTTGTGATCCGATTGACTTGGTCTTTTACACTAATACCCTTTGGTGCGGACACTAGAGAGATCGAGAAGCACGAAACGGCGAGCCGTCGGTACTGTATGCGGAGCACCACTCGAGCTACATCGGCTTCCATCTGGCTCAGAGACAGTCTGGAGACTCCCCCTTAAGTCTTAGCATTTATCATATTTACTGGGATTTTATTTGTGTGTAATGTGTGTTTATTTGGCTTTATTCGGATTGTAATTTGGATTGTAAGAGGGGTTTATTTGTAATTTGGGACCACTCGGGTCCCACGGGCCCCCCATCCCTTCTCCCATTGATCCACGTCAACTCTTGGGCCCATGTGGGGTCAGTCAACCCTCCAAGGTGGGCTTCTAGAAGGGTTGGACCAAGGGGGGGACAAAAGGGTATAAAAATTCCAAGTTGGATACCTTAAAGTCAAGGGGGCGCCCCTAGCATAATATAGTTTAATAGGTTTGAAATTTTATTTTATTTGATTCCAAATCACATGGGAGAATAAAATGTGGACTCCCTCTTTTACCCCTCCCCAACCCTAGATCTAGGGATTGAACTAGTCTTTTTGCATTTTCTATAAGAACCTTGTATTTTCATTTTGATTGGAATTAATGCAAAGAAAATTAGAATTTCCTCCAAACGAGGAAGGGCCACCCCCTATCTCTCTCCTCTCTCCCCCTTCTGCAGCTGAGAAGGCTGTGAATCAGAGGTGTGAAGCCTCATCTATCTGGTGTGAAGATCGTTGACGCCGCAGCCGCTGCCATCGTGCCGCCGTCGCACCACCGCCATCGTCGCCGGAGTTCTATCCACCCAGGACAGCCCCCCTTCTCGAAATTTCTACTCTCAACCACGAGCTCAGTTGGGTTCCAAACTTTCAGGGTGAGTTCTAGAGGTTCAACCCACATCCCAAAACAATTGGTGGAAATTCTAGCGTTTATTTTCCATTTTCGTGCTCCCCCTCCTTCCAGATCTACCAATTCTCTGTCCTGAGTCATAGTAACCCTGTGTTTCACATCTTCGACCCACTTCCCCTTATTTGTTTGAGTCCCCAAATTAATTGGAGGTTCTTCCCACCACCCCCATTATCCACGAATTTTCTTGGAATTTCTGGAGTCCTCTACCTATTTTTAAAAATCATGGTCATATCCAAAATTCAGTTCTGTCTCTACTGTCCAGATCCGACCACCCGGTGCTAGAAAATAATATTCCCAATCTAACTCTCCATTAAATCTTTCACAAAAATTATCCCCGTCTTTCTCTCTCTCCCCTCTACAACTTTCATGAAGAGCTCAACATCTAATTCGGAGGTCTACATCACGGTCAACGCTGGTTCTCAGTCAGATCTCAGTCTACCTGACTAGATCTGAGACTGAGCACATCCCAATTCAAAAATCTGGCATCAGAATTACGGCCCCGACGAAATTCCAGGAACCACAGAGGGTCGAAGGGTTTCGAGTCAGCATTCCAACGGTGCTAGTTTCGTGCCGATCCGACGTCGGTGCTGATCCCAGCAACAGATCTCGCCGGGTCGTGCGCTGTAAAACAGAAGCATCAGATCCGTGGGCAGCAACTCCAACACTTGGAGATCGGAGCCGATCGACCACCGCCCGGTGTTCCAATCTGGCCGCCATCCAGGGGATCACCCCTCCAGGTGTCCCATCCACAACGGGACCCACCCCGCCAGGTCCGGAGGACTGATCAGCTCATGGGCCCCACGAACCCACAGATCGCGCCGTCCGGACAGCACTAAAACGCGGGTTTCGGCACCTACGGAGCGACATCAAGATGCTGCCCGTCAACCCAATTCCCGATGCTCACGGGTCCCACATGTGACATGTTACCTCCCTGCGTGGAGTGGGTCGAAACATTTGTATTGCAGTAAAATTTGTTAACCGGGAGTACGGATTTGGCCGGGGTTGTCTTCTCCACGCCGGGAGCGTGAAGGTACGGTCTTAACTTCTTGGCATTACATTTGCTTAGCTAGTATTTGATCATATGCCGTTGTGAGTGCGATAGGAACCTAGCCCGTGAGTTCATGTCACCGCTGTGAGCGAGAGAGTGACCCGTCCCGTTGCTTTATCCGAGCACGGAAGTGAGCCGACCACCCTTGACTCTGCCGGTTTCTCAACCGCGCGGATCCACACTTTCCCTCACTTGGGACGACGAGTGAGCTTGCGTTCTGTTAGCGACGTATAACCCATAGGAACTCTTAGTGTCGGGCCAAAGTGTCTCCACTATTCGTATGTTGCTGGTCGCATCTACATTTAGAGTCTGAGGTCCACATCACTTAGAGTCGGTCCCTCTGTCTGTCCCGCATCAATTTGTTATCAGAGCGAGTCGAGTCTAGGGTAGTCATGGCATAAGTCTTGCACGGTCTAAGTTGAGTCTAGGATCATCATTATTTTTTTAAAAAAAGTTTTTTAAAAAAATTACATTTTCATCCCAATAACCCAGTATATCAAAAGGTGTCGCCCGAACATTAGGTTACGCCTATCTGGAAGGCCGCACACTCGTGTCGAGGAGATCTTCAGGTCGACCCTCCGCCACGCACCGGATATTGGTTAAGTTTAGGTGCATCATCTTTGCATTAGTCCGTGTTTGCATTAGTCCGTGTCTCCTAGTCCGTGTGTCTTTGCATGTTCACCCGTCGAGGCACCCAATACTCGCCACCACCACCTATGGCGGATTCCCGAGCCCGTAGTTCCGATGAGCCCTCGATGGTCGAGATGTTCCGAGCCCTCATGGATCATCTCGATACGCGTATGGATGGCTTTAGTACGCATCTAGATGGTGTAGGAACGCGTCTAGAAGGGAGGATGAAAGCCCTAGACGATCGGGCCGAAGCATCGGACCAATCCATTCAGGATCTTGTAGGGAGGATTACTGTCTTTGAGAGGGCCCCAATGGTGGCGCAACCCACGCTGATGAATGGCCAACAAGAGCCGGCTCAGTAACCTGTTGCGCCAAGGGCTCATGGGGTAGATGTTGGAAGGCAGCAGGTGCACGAGGTGGATGACTATGCATCTGATAATGAACAAGGGGGTTATGGTCGTCGAAACCAACGATGGAATCGTGATGATGACGACGACCGGGTTCTTAGGAGCGTGCGTGCAAACCTTCCCCTATTTGATGGGTCCCTGGACCCGAAGGTCTATTTAGATTGGGAGGTCGGCATGGACCGGTACTTCGAGTTGTTTGAGATGACAGACCACCGAAGAGTATGGTACGCGAAGATGAAGTTGCATGGGCAGGCCCAAACTTATTAGATGAATGTGGAGAGCATGTTAATGCAACGACATCAACCCCCGATCGGTACTTGGGATGACATGAAAATCAAGTTGAGGCAGAAATACCTTCCTGCCACATACCGCCAGCGTCTCATAGACAAATGGCAAAGTCTCTCCCAAGGGAACCGGTCCGTGACTAAGTACACCGCCGAGTTTGATGAGTATTACTTGCGGTGTGGAGTTACGGAAGAGAGCACCATGACCATCTCGCGCTTTCGAAGAGGTCTGCGGCCGAACTACCAATATGAACTTTTCCGCCACAATGTGACCACTTTGGAACATGCATATCAAGTTGCTCTTGAATTGGAGCAATTCGAGACCGAGTTTGAGCCTACCCATCGGTTGGGCCCCTTTCTCATTCGCAGTGTCGAGTCCCGTGGCTCTTTAGGCACGTATCCGAGGGCCCCCTTGGCTCGACCTCAGGAGCCCACTCGTCCCGAGCCATTCTTTCCTAGGCCTCACCCTCCACCTCTGAGGGATATCCCTCCTCGTCCCCAACCCACGACACCCACGGTCCGTCCACCAGCACCCACACCCGTTGCTCGTCCTTTGTTGCCTACACCTCCTATCCATCGGGAGGATAAGAGGAAAGGACCTTTGATTGGGGAGCCTAGTGGATCATGGCAGCAGTGTTATCACTGTAATGGGTTTGGCCATTTCGCCAACCAGTGTCCCACTCGCCAGTCTCTTGTCATTGGGGACACACAGGTCGGGGACGCCACCTCTTAGGATCTTGTGTTAGTCAGCTATGAAGCAGATCCGGAGGTAGCTGACGAGTTCTATGAGATTGAAGGTGATGGCCAGGATGCCCAGCATTCGGACGATACCCACTTGGGGGTCGTCAGGTGTATTCTCACCCAGCCACAGGCCAGTGATGATTGGCATCGGACCACCATCTTTCATACATACTGTAGGCTGGGCGGGCAGGTCTGTAAGGTGATTATCGATAGTGGGAGCTGTATCAATGCAATCTCCACGAGCGCTATCTCACGTCTTTGTCTTACTCCCGTGGACCATCCTTGCCCCTATCGAGTATCACGGGTGGATTCCACCTCCTTTCCGATCAGGCTGCGGTGTTTGGTCCCATTGCACTTCCATGCCTACCGTGACGAGATCTGGTGTGATGTCCTCCCCATGGAGGTGGGCAGTATTATTCTTGGTAGGATCGGGATGTCACACTCCATGGCTGGTCGAACACCTGTACCTTCGACCATGATGGCCAGTGGATTACCCTCCATCCCTCTCAACCCAAGAAGCCTTCAGTTAGGAGTCCTATTGGTCCTAGTACTCCGGAGCATTCAATCCCGGGACCCAGTACCCCATCCCCAGCTAGGGCGATGACTGTTACATTAAGCATAAGCGAACCCTCTTCTAGGAGGTTGATGATGATTAGCTCCTGAGAAATGGAGCGGGAGGCTAGTAGGGGCAACCCTATGTTTGCTATTACGGTCCGAGAGGTGGAGCCAAAGTACGAGGGTGAACTCCCACCCGATGTCATTCCTATTCTGCAGGAGTTCGCTGATATTTTTCTCGAGGAGCTTCCCGAGGGACTCCCACCTATGCGGGATATTCAGCATGCTATCGACCTAATTCCGGGCTGCTCTGATGGGGACATCACCCAGGGTTCCCTCTGGCTCGACACCTCTCTCCCTCCTGGAGACAGGGTAGGATGCGGCTTCACGACTTGATGGGTCCACGGCGACACTGGGGCTTACTACTTGGATCATATCGATGTATTTTTCCCCTTTTTTGAGTCATTTTGATGTATTTGCCTTTATTTTGAGTCACGTCCCTAGGTCATCATGTTATTTACCTATGTTTTTATCTACATGTTAGGCTAGAGTGTCGTATGGGCCCAATTAGATGGGCCTGGCCCAGGGGTGCCTTCTTCCTTCCCCCACCCCCTTGCTTATTTGCTTTTAGCACTTATCTCAGGGACTTCTATGTAATTGTTGGGATCCCTATAAATAGGACCCCAACTCCACTAGAGATGGTTAATGAAAGTTTGAAGAATTTGAGCATTAGTGCACCTCTCCCTCTCTCTCTAGCTTTCTCTCTCTTCTTCTCTCTTTCACTTAAGGGGGCGAACCCCTCTCTCTCTCTTCCCCCTTCTCTCTCTCTCCCTTGGGCGAACCTGCCCCTTCCCCTTCCCCCCCCTTGCCACATCATCAGCCAACTCACCCTTCCACCCTTTCACCTCCCCAAGAGCATTAACTCCCATCAATACCTCCACTTCCCCAAGCAACCCTTCCCATTCCCCATACACCTTCCCCACCTCCAAGGCACCCCTCCCTCTTCCCCAAGCAACCATTCCACTCCCCCACACCCCCATTCATATCCCTAGGGGATTCAAACCCCACTCCCTCCACAAGTTGCGCACCCCCCTCCCCATCTACTCATTCCCCTTGCCTTGGCCGACCCCCTCCATCACCCCTCTCCTAGCTGCGGCCCTCTCACCCCTCCACCCTCTTGGACCTCCCCATTCCCTGCTCCACCCCTCTCACCATTCCTAAACATCCCTTCCCCATCAACCATCACCCCACCACTCCTACTATTGCTAACTACCACTTCCATTAGCCTAGTTCCACCACCTTCTCTTTCACTTTGCCCAAGTCTGCAGGTGGCAGAGAAAGGGTCGACTTGCAGGAGCATCCACAGATTCATACAGCGTCATCTGAAGGCGTATCATACTATTCTGGAAAGGTCGTCCAGTTAGCTTTGCAGGCGAGGCAATCCCGTCCCATTCTGAGTTCGGGGCTGTCCGGGAGAACCATTCTCCCCCGACTGCACTGGGTTCCCTCTGCAGAGTGCCTGAACCCGGTTAGAAGCTGCACCACGACCAACGGCGGACGATTCAGGCTAAGAGTCCTTCTACAAAGATCTTCCTCCTCTAGTCCTATGTCAGACTCAAGAAGCAGAACCGCGTTCGGCATCCGGAGGCCAAAGTTACCATTTTTTCTCCCCCGGCTGCGCGAGTCTGCCTCTCACAGTCCACAGCGACCTGCCTCCACTCTTCTGAAATCCCTGGTCTTCTCCGACATCAGACGGCTTCCCCGCTAGTTTTTATGGAGAGAGGGCTCATCCACGGTTCCAGAAGTTCTTGCGGTTCGTTATTCGGAGTCAGAAGCGGCCGGAGCACCCTCTGCAACCTGCTACATCAGATTAGTATCTGCCAGTCCCAGATCCTATCGTCCTGTTCGAACCTCCGCCACGGCCAGCGACGACATCAGAAGAAATCAACATAATTCTGGGGCGTTCAAGTTCAGTGTATGAAGAGATTCCCCCTGGTTTCGTCATCGGCAGAATTCCTGATCGGGATCTACGGCCGCTACACCAACTGACTGTCACCTTTCACAGCAAGCAAGGCTAGTCGGCAGCGGCTCCTTCTCTCGGGTTTCTCAGCAAATCTCCCCTCCCCGCTTGGCTGGCTTAATGCCCCTCCCTGTGTGGAGGTAGTGTTTGATTGTAGCAGCAAAATTCCCACCCCAAGTCCACCCTCCTGTGTGAGGCGTAGTGATTGTAACCTTTTAAAATAGGTCAAGCTTCATCGGCGCAGTGTGCGGGGAAATCCACACTTCCCCGCTCGCACTCGTCTCCGAACGGGGTTGGTTTCTTCAAACCAACCAGGTGAGCTCTGACCTTTGCTCCATTCCTTTCTGGTGCTTGTTCATTTAATATCTGTAGAAATCGCTCCGTTGAGCAAGAGAGAGAGAGAGCGCCCGACCCCCACGTGCTCCACTTACGAGCGGTCACCGTGAGCAGTGAGAGAGTGGGACCTAGTGCCCCAATTGGCACCGGCCAGCCCCTTAAGTGTGGGCTATGTACCCTTGGGAGGGCAACCCTAGCCTTGCTGGCACTCTACCAGCAAGGGTCTTGATCCATCACCTCCCCTTAGCATCATTTGGTCACCCCGGGCTCGTGTGTGTGCGGCGGCGAATTGGCCCCAATCTAGGACTTGATTGCTATGTGATTGTGATTGCGGAATAGGTCCTAGGTCTCCCGTTTGTTTGCTGCATACCCCTTGGTTGTTTCACATCAGTTGGTATCAGAGCAAGTTTTAGACTTGTCTCTACAAACCTAGGTCTTAGGGTCTTTGCATTTCCATCATCCGTGTGCATGTCCACCCGTAGTGGTACCTTGTATCGAGCCGACCCCTCTACCTCGGTTCCCCCCATGAATCCCATTCCCCAAGGTGACCCAAACATCCCTAGGGAGGCTCCCCGAGCTCCAATGGATCGACTTGAGGCTGCCATTCAAGCCCTCTCGGAGCAAATGAGTGGTATTTCCGCCCGCCTAGAGTGGCTCGAGGAAGCTAGAGCCCCACCTAGGAACCATGCCCAAAGGGCACCCCTTCCACGAGTTGAACTTGATAGGGAGGACCTTGAGGATGACTTCCACCGTGAGTATGAGAGGCCCCGCCAACCTAGACATTTTGAAAGGCGACCACGGGAGGACCCGGATGACTACCTCATGAGGATGATTAAGGTTGAGGCTCCTAACTTTGATGGGTCACATAACCCACATGTCTACCTAGAATGGGAGAGTGCTATGGACCAATACTTTGATTGGTACCCTATGACGGAAGATAAGAGAGTTAGGCTTGCAAAAATGCACCTTACCAAACTTGCCAAGACCTATTGGATGAGTGTAGAAACTAGGAAGAGGATTAGGAGGGAAGAACCAATCCATACCTGGGAAGACATGAAGACCCAACTTAGGTTCAAATACCTCCCCAACTCCTACACCCAAACTCTCTTAGATGAATGGCAATGCCTTACCCAAGAGGGAAAGACCGTGGTAGAGTACATTGAGTTGTTTGACTCCTACCTTCTAAAGTGTGGAGTACATGAAGACTTGGCTGTCACTCTATCACGTTTTAGGAATGGTCTCCACCCACACATCAAGAGAGAACTAATTATGAGGGAGGTGGATTCCCTTGAGATGGCTTATCAAATAGCCCGTGATACAGAGAGATTTTCTAGGAATCCTAGATTTGCCTCCCCCCACCCAGCTGAGTCCAAAAATATGGGTTCCCGGCTCAACCTTCCTCCCCTATTGAAGACCCCTATCCCCAGTGGGGGGACTCCTTCTCGGCCTTATCAACAACCCGCCAACCCCACTCCTACAAGGACCACTCCACCCAACCCTCCTCCCCGGAGAGAGGAAAACCCCAAAGGAGCCACACCAGGGAGTAGTTATGTCAAGTGCTTTCGATGTCATGGGTATGGCCACATCTCCACCCAATGCCCATCCAAAGGGTTATCCAGCCTTGTCATTGAAGGGGGACCTACCCCAATCCAAGGAGAGCCTGAGAGTACGATAGAGGAGTATGAGGCCGCCTTAGGCTGGGAAGAGGAGTATGAGGAACAACTCTACGAAACTGGCACGGACCATGAGCCAATCCCCGGTATTATGCCTCCCCGACTTCTCCAAAGTCTTTGAGGTAACTTATGATGACTCCGGGGTAGGGATTGGCGGGATCCTCAGCCAAGAGGGACACCCAGTGGCCTACTTTAGTGAAAAACTATGTGATGCCAGGATGAAGTACTCCACCTATGACAAGGAATTTTATGACGTGGTTCAGTCCCTTCGACATTGGAGACATTATCTCTTTCCCAAAGAGTTTGTCATCTTTTCTGACCACGAGGCCCTGAAATATCTCAACTCCCAACAGAAGCTAAATGCCCGACATGCCCACTGGGTCGAATACATCCAGTCCTACACTTTTGTAATCAAACATAAAGCTGGGAGTGAGAATCGTGCCGCAGATGCACTCAGTAGGAGGGTCTCCTTGTTGACCACCATCCATGTGGAAGTCATAGGGTTTGAAAGACTCAGGGAAGAGTACTATGATTGCCCGGACTTTGGGCCTATCCATACCACCCTGACCACCCACTTGTTGACACCCGTTTTATACCCAATAAGTTGGGTCATCTCCTTATTTCATTCTATATGATGCTCCGAGTTGTTCATTCTTTGATTAGTCTCTTGATCAGTTGAAGCCTGTTTCTTGGGTCGTAATTTCTGGATTAAGATGTGGCTCCCGGTGGCATTTCGTTGGATGAAGCTCAGCAAAACCCTTCACTCTATTTTTGGAACCTCAATGATAATAACGGTCTCGGTCAGGCGCATTGCTTCCTTCTGACGGATAGAACCTGGGCCGTTACTTTTTAAAGAGTCTTAAGGCTTGAGGCCTCGTTTTCAGTGCTTATCCCTTAATTTCCACGTTGATGATGACGGTCTGTCGTGCAGCCGTCGTTTCATTCTGACGCCCTATGCCTTGGCCGTCGCTTCCTTGAAGAGTCCTATTGTTTGGATCTTCTTCCCGTTGATCTTATCTCTTTGGGATAGGATTGAAAATGGCGGTCGTTCCTTGATGCGTTACTTCCAAGTGGCGGTCTGTCGTGCAGCCGTTACTTCCTTCCGAGAGTCCTAGCAGTTCAGGCCTTTTCTCTGCTACTCCGTGGTTGAGATAAGAACTTGGATTGACGTTATCTCTTTCAAATCTGATCCTCAGGACCCCCCGTTTGTTTCTATGGACTCTTGGTGATATTATCTTCGAGGATTTGCTAAGATTTATCCCTCTTTCTTGCAGAATTATCCTCTGCTCGACCTAAGAGTTTGAGGGTCTATAAATAGAACCCTTGACTTCATGGCAAAAGGGGAGGAGATTTGAATTCGCGACGAAGTGCTGCCGAACTCAGGAGCCATCTTCATCCAGGAGGAGCTGCTTCCCACATCCATCCATCTTCTAATCAGGGGAGTACTTTAGTTTTATCTTTCAAGTTCATCCTTGCATGCTTGAGTTCTTCCTTGGTTTTCCTCAAACAAAGCATTGTCCCTCCTCTTCCTCCACGTTTTTCACTGTTCTTTAAGCATACACACATCCTCCCAAACTTTAAAAAACACCCAGAGGGGTTAAAAAACCAAAAACTCCCCGGTAATTCCCTATCCTTTTGATGTTCTTAAACTCTTTAAGAATTGATGCTATGCTTGTGAAGAGGGCTAATTGAGGTTGTCTTGTCTTGTCTTTCTACATCTTTGGCAGGTTTATAGGTTCATTAGCACGAGGCCCAAGTCTTCTAGCCGGCTGGAAGAGTTGGAGTTAAAAGGATTCAAGCTTTACTACTGCAGGTTACCTAACGGTCTGGTGCAGGCGCGTCACTCTCTTCCGGCGGTCTATCGTGCGGCCGTCGCTTCCAAGCGACGCACGGGGTTCTGGCCGTTACTTCCAAGTTGATCTGCAGGCTTTCCTTGGTTTTCTCTCCCGTGGGCGGGTGTTTCATCCACCTATTTCCAAGGTACATTCGAGTCTTTGACTTGTGTTTACTTTGGTGGCGATCACATCTTTCCTTGGTATTGGGCATTAGCTGTCTTCTTCATCACATCTTTATTTCTCTTGCTTGTTCCACCCCTAGCGGTGTGTTTCTATTTATTCCTTGCTCCACGCCCCGACGTGTGTTTTTTCCTTTTCCTTAGCGTAATTTGATTGAGATAGCATGCCCATGCTAGAGCTAGCTATGATTGCCTAGGTTCATGTTCACATGTTCATAGGTTTGAGTAGATCTTTGATTGCTTGTTTGTCATCTTGCCATATTACTTTGCAAACCTCAAAAGTAAGATAAAAGATAGGCAAATAAATATCAACAGATAATTTTTTGGCGATCACGGTGGGACAACTTGTGCCAATCGTGCTTCTGATTCTTGTTTAAACCTGCCATCATCTGTTTGTTCAATTATCTTTTGTTTCCTTCGTATTCATTGCTCATTCTGGTTTTCTGAGTCCTCTGACGGTCCTGTGTCCCCGCGTCACAGTCGTCTGACGCAGGGCCATTAGGCCGCCGCTTTGGTTTTGTTGTGTGAGCTTTCACGGGCTTTCTGGTTGCTTCGGTTAGCTTTTGGTTCCCTGGCTCATCTGACGGTCTCATCCCCCCGCGTTATATATTATCCGGCAGTCTAGCATTCGACCGTTATTGTTCTCTGACGCAGGGGCCTTCGACCCTTACTCTCCTGGCAGGTACGCATCCGAGGTGCATTTATTTCCGCAGTTTTTGCTGTGATTTATTGCTTGGGTGACACTTGACCCTCCTCTTGCTTTGCTCATATCTGCATATCATGGTGTGCACTATTGATTGTTAGATTGTTAGGTTAGACTTTGCATGCACTCCGGTGCACATAGGGTCATTCATCTTGTCATATCTTAGATTGCATTTTCCTACCTTGTTGTGAGGACCTCTCGTCTCCATATTCCTTGGGGCCGACTAGAAAATCACAGCAGGGACCTCCATAAGTCCCCGTGAGCCGTGGATTCCCACACGGACGTTGGGCTGGTTGTACCTTTCCCACCCCGTGTCTAGGGTTGCATAAGTGATTGAGTGGTTACACTTAGAGTCAAACCAAGTCCCATATCCATCTCCTATTAGGAACCTATTATTGAGAGCACATATCGATCAATTCACTAAAGTTCTGAAGGAGAAATCATAAGAATCTTGTCGCATCATTCTAAACAACTTGCTTGATTTTTGAGTGTCTTCATCTTTTATCACTTGCATCTTGTCAGAATCACCTAAGTTTGATTGCTTATTGTGTGTTTTGTGTTGGTTGTTTTTGCGTTTTGTCAAGGTTGTCCGTTGCATGTGGAGTTATTTTCGTCCGTCTGAATCGTCTCCTCGAGTCACTCCCTCCTTCATGTTCTATTCCAATCCCCTCTTCGAATCTACCATGGCATCCTTCAATCCTCCGCGCTCCCAAGAGGACTCTCTTCCTCAAGGGCTCCTTGAGAACCCCCCTAGGGTTGCCACCTTTCCCTCCGGAGAAGGGACTGCCCCTCTCCCGTCCTCCACATCTGTCGGAGGTAGTCAAGGTACCCCTTCTCTTTCTACTCCTTCCGCGGGCTCCATCCTTCACATGATGGCCCAATTGGACCCGACCCAACTTCAAGTCCTATATCAAGCTATGCAAGGGTCCAACGCTTCTCCCTCTACCGCTGTTCAAGGTCAATCTAATCCTTCCATTATCGGGCCGTCCGTTCAGCCCACTCCGATTGACCTCACTCCGGTCCAACCCCGGACCATCACTTTCGCCGGCATGGAGATGGGCCAATCTTCCAATTCAGCCCATCAGTCTTTTGATAAAGGGAAATCGCATATCCCTACTTTTGTCCAGGTGGATCATCACAATTCTAGTTCGGTGGCTTCACAGCTTCTCATGAACCCTTCTGATTTCTTACACCCTCAGCAAGGGGTGGCCCAAACTCACTCCCATCCGGGCATATCTCAGGCCCAATATCCCTCCTACGGGCCCCCTATCTCCACTGTCTATGGGCCTCCCCCTTCTGCTACAGTCATTCCATCCGCTCCTCAAATACAATCGACGTCCTTCACTACCCCTGCTCCCTCCCAAGAGCAGGGCTTGCTTAACAAGTGGGCTGCCATGCAGCAACAACTCGACTTCCTCCAGAAAAGGGTTGGCCCACAATCCTTGGCCGATATTCCTATTCCGAGCTTCCAGAACATTCGGTTCCCTCCGCAATCAGAGCTCCCCAACTATCGCAAGTACGATGGGAACAACAATCCCTTTATCCATGTGAGGGATTTTCTATATGAATCGGCGCAGTTCCAGTATGATGATCGCCTCATGGCGTATTTATTCCGCCGATCCTTAGATGGAGTTGCTCTGGAATGGTTCTATTCTCTGCCGTTGGAAGAGGCCGAGAGTTTCAAGGTAGTTAAGGACAAATTCATTCAGCGGTTTCAGGACAGGGTCGGGCCAGAATATTCATTTACAGATCTAGTAGCAGAGAAGATGAAGCCAGAGGAAGACTTCGCCACCTATGCAGACAGGTGGAGACAAATGGCCGCTAGAGTGCCCGGCCATATTCCAGAGGAAGAAAAGGTCAAGCTGCTAATTTCCTATGCCACCCCAACCTTCCGCAACATCCTGGCAATGAATGATATAGCTAATATGCATCAACTCTACAGCCGGGCGCGCTTCATACAGACTCAATTCAAGGACTCCCCTATCCATTCTCTTTTCGAAAACCAAAAGCCCAAGTACCATAAGAAACCGCAAGGGCCGGTTACCGAAGGAGTCCAAACAAACGAGCAAGTACAGGCCTTTGCTTTTCCCTTTCAAGCCGCACCCTTCCGCTACAACCAAAACCCCCGCAATCCACAAAACCCCTCTCCACAAAACTTCCAGGCCACTTTACAAAACCCTCCCCCCGCCTTCACCATTCCACAAAACACCTTCGCCGCACCACAACAACCACCGCCACCATCGCAATATCATAACGTCCCTCCACCCAGCGGCTACAACAACAACAACCCTAATAGCAAGCGCCCGACTCCCAGGGGAGCCCAGTATCCTCCATTGCCAGAGACACTTACAGATATTTTCTCGGCACTTATGTCAGTAAATGCAATCCAACTTCCTCCGGAACGGCCTGTCTAGAACCCGGCGGTTGATCAGACTAAATATTGTATGTTCCATAGGCAGCCAGGCCATACCATAGAAGGATGTTTTCAGTTCCGAGATCTGGTATATGACCTTCATGAAGGGCAGAGAATCGACTGGGCCGAAATGCATAGGGCCATTGTGGAGATTAAAGAGAAGAGAAGGCAGCTGCAGGGGCAGCAAGTGCAGCAGCATCAAGCACCGCAGCTGCAGCAGCCGCCACAACAGCAGCAACCACAGCAAGTACAAGACCTGGGCATCCACTAGAACCCGATGCCGAATCATCCACCCGCTCCTCAGCAGCAGCCGCCGGCACCAGCGCAAGTTAACGTGGTTCAACCACCGGCCCCCAACGCCGGGTGGTCCTTTGATGATGATGGCACCACACCGCAAGTAATGGCCTTCCACCACAACCCCCGCAACCCTTCCTTCATCCTCCCTACACAACCAACACCTTCTCTGCTCGTCCTACCATCCACACCCGCTCCAGCAAACCATCTACCGCTCTCCATCCCATCATACCCTCCAACACTTACTCCCCTCGCCATCATCACACCACCACCTAATCCTTCGCCCACTCTCAAACATCCACTAGCCATCCCTCCACCCGCATCGACATTCATCACCACCCTGCCTTCCACCAATCCTTCATCCATCATCCGCGCACTGCCCATTAACCTCACCAACCCTACGCTCCACCAAATCACCTCCCCCGCACCACCTATCCCACTCATCCACCCTGCAGGGCCCATCATACTATCTTCGGATGCTGCGGCAAACTGTGCTTTAAGGAGCGGGAAGATGTTCCATCGGAATTACGTTACTACTTCAAATCCCCAGTCCACCCAGCCAACGGCCGAACAAGAAGAAGCTGAACCCCTGCCGGGTACTCAATATGACTTGTTACATCATCTGGATCGGGTACCCGCTAAGATATCCATGCTGGAGCTGATCAAAAGGTCTACCCTTCATCAGGATGCACTGAGGGATTTCTTACAGAAGGTAATGGTTAGCGAAGACATGGCAGTCGACAGTCTACCAACGGCATTAGCAACTATCTCCAAAGGGCCAGCAATTACATTCTCAGAAACCGAGCTTGCACCTCCGGGGGCTCGGCAAATGCCGCTCTGCATAACAATTACCCTGAACAAAGTCGACATTGAAGCGACACTGGTTGACACGGGGGCCTCAATTAATGTTTGCCCACTTAGTACCCTCCGAGCATGCAACATATCTGAAGAGTTACTACGGCCTACTCCCACCACTATAGCAGCATATGACAACTCAAGGCGAGCATGTCACGGGATAATCACCATTCAGGCAGAGCTCGGGCCCCTTACTATGGCCGTGGAATTCTATGTTCTCGATATCGACCCTATGTTCAAGGCTATCTTGGGTCGTCCCTGGATTGACACGCTTGGCGCCGTACCCTCCACCGCACATCAGTGCGTTAAATTCCCCTTCCAAGGGAGGGTCGTCAAAGTTAAAAGCTTGTCCACGGTACAGACAGTCAAGGCCATCTCAGATCAAGTTCTTCCCACACTCTGGCCGAGCAGCCGACCCGTTCTGTCAGTGCTTGAGTTGAACTTTCCTTGGGCTTACACATCTCCTAAGCCCATCACTACTCCAGTTAAGGTCAAAGTGAAGCCGTAGATTCAAGATTCAAAGGGGTGGAACATTATATTGAAACTGGGCTATCAACCGGGGAGAGGCCTTGGTGCGCAACTACAAGGGATGACTAGGCCTATACCCAAGGGAAGAAAAATGGGCAGAAGAGGCCTCGGTTACAAGGAGACAGCATTATCGATGATGAGTGATTCTGGGCCACTCACCTGGGATTATCGTCAGCACTTTGTCAGAGGGCCTCTCCAGCCCGGCACATTAGCTCCAAAGCCGGTTCAGCCAGAAAAGAATATGGTTTGTCCGATTGCCAGTCCGCCTCCCTTGCCAGGAGGGTCAGATGATTACTTGCTCGACTACAGTCAGGCCTTGCAGAGGCTCTTTCATGAGGAAGAACACCAGAAGCAACAAGAGGTTCAGCTCGTGCAGTGGAGGCCGAAGAAGCAGCCCGCGGTTAAATTGCAGGAGGAGGAGAGCTCTCCAGTTATCTTCTCTTGGTCCCCCTCACGCTTCCAATCCATCTTTCAGCAAAGGGAGTTCATACCCCGCCTTCCTCCTGTCATGATAAATCCATCCGTCATTGATCCACCGGAGATTCTATTCATTCCTTGTGCTTGCGGGAAGTGCCCGCGCATTGATCTATCCACTCTATTCACTCCTCCTTCTCCCAATGCTCAACACCACGAGATGTGGTTCTCTTCTTCTGACCCCTTCTTCGATTGCATCTTCCCCGAGCTGTTCCCTATGCAGCTCCCACCTCCTCCGTCTTGCTATGTAGTCTCTACTGATCTCCAAAAAAAAACGTCAAATTTGAAACGGAGATTTCAGTGGAAGATTACGCTATCCTGTCTCCGTCCTCCTCCTCCCAGGGGCACGAGTCCCCTGCTCCTTCCCTTCCACTAAGCCTTCTCTCTCCTAAGTTAGGGTTAGGGTCTAGCGAGTCTAAGAAAGTAGAGTCAGTTAGGTCTAGAGAAGTCGGGTCTTGTTCTAGGTCGTCCAACCCTTCCCATTCTGAGCCGCGCTCGCTTGCGCATCCTTCCCGATCTGTTCCTGATAGGTTCTTGCAAGATTTAGCCCAGCGGTGTCATGCTCTTTTGAAAAGTCCGGAATTCGTCGCCACGGCAATTGTGATTAAAGACGAAGAGGAAATAGAAGGGGAATGGAGCGACGACGGATTAGGCGTCTATGAGGTTTTGGATGAGAAGGATCCAATGGGTGAAGACAACGATGTAGAGGACACTGCCGATTTATATGCACAAGGATTAAAGAGATTCGACCAGCCGTCGACGGCAGTGGATGAACCTACAAAGGAAATCAACTTGGGAACAGAAGAAGACCCAAGGCCAATCATTATTTCTGCTAATCTCCCTTCACAGGTAGAAGAAGATCTAATTAAGGTATTAAGGGAGTATAGCGATTCTTTCGCCTGGTCTTATGAGGACATGCCAGGTCTTGACCCCTCCTTAGTGGAACATCGACTCGTGCTTAAACCAGGGGCAACACCTGTGAAACAACGGTCAAGAAGATTTCACCCCCACATGGCCTTAAGGATCAAAGAAGAGGTCGACAAGCTATATAAGGCCAAGTTCGTCAGAGTAGTCTTATATCCCCAGTGGGTGGTGAACATAGTCCCTGTTCTCAAGAAGGATGGAAAAGTACGCATATGCATTGATTCCAGGGATCTAAACAAAGCATGTCCCAAAGATGATTTCCCGCTACCTCATATAGACATCCTAGTGGATAACACTGCCGGGTACGAAGCTCTGTCGTTTATGGATGGGTACTCGGGCTACAATCAAATCCGTCTCGCTCCGGAAGATCAAGAGAAAACTTCCTTCACCACGCCCTGGGGCACGTATTGTTATGTGGTTATGCCATTTGGGTTGAAGAACGCAGGTGCCACCTATCAAAGGGCGATGATGGCCATTTTCCACGACATGATGCACATATATATGGAAGCTTACGTGGATGACATCTTGGTGAAGACAAGAACAAAAGAAGAACACCCCTCTATCCTGGATAAGGTGCTGTAGAGAGCCAGGGAGTACAAGCTTAAGATGAATCCGAAGAAGTGTGTATTCGGAGTCTCCTCAGGGAAGTTGTTAGGGTTCATAGTGAGCAAACGGGGGATCCAGATTGATCCTAATAAAGCACAGGCCGTCATGGACATGCCTCCGCCAAAGAACATTACGGAACTTCGAGGATTGATTGGTAGACTACAATTCATTAGAAGATTTATATCTCAGCATTCTCAGAGGTGTCGTCCGTTTTATGAATTGCTTAAGGCGGGGGTCAAGTTCGAATGGAATCAAGATTGTCAAAAGGCCTATGAGGACCTCAAAGAGTATCTGTCCAATCCTCCGGTTTTTCAACCTCCTGTTCCTGGGAAACCCCTAATCCTATACATCTCGGTTATTGAGGACTCCCTAGGGGCGGTCTTAGCACAAGTAGATGATGAAGGGAAAGAGCGGGCTGCGTACTACCTCTCTCGACTATTTAATCCGGCTGAATCTAAGTACACCGCTATGGAGAAGACTTGTGCCGCCTTAGTGTGGGTAGCTCAGAAGCTTAAACATTACTTTCTCGCCCACCCAGTTAGGTTGATCTCTAGAATGGACCCGATCCGTTATCTCTTAGAAAAACCCGTCCTTTCTAGTAGGTTAGCTCGCTGGCAGAGCTTCCTCTCTCAGTTCGACATCACCTTTGTCGTTCAGAAGGCAGTCAAAGGATATGCCATTGCTGAGCATCTTGCACATCTTCCCATTCCTCATACCGATTCCATTCAGGACGATTTCCCTGATGAGCATCTCTCTGTCCTTTCTCAGCATCCCTTCTAGTCTCTGCACTTCGACGGTGCACTCAACTCCCAAGGCTAAGGGATCGGGGCTGTCTTGCTTACTCCAGAGGGAGTAACCATCCCCTTCGCTTATCAACTTCGATTTCCTGCTACCAACAACATCGCTGAGTATGAGGCTCTCCTGGCCGGCTTGAAGCACGCCTATCTCATAGGCGCGCGCTATTTGAACATCATAGGAGACTCTCAGCTCATCCTACGGCAAGTTCTGTCAACTTACCGTACTTGTCATCCTAAGCTCAAGCCTTATCAAGATTTGGTCACGCTCATTGCTAAGCGATTCCGTAAGCTGATCTATATTCATACTCCCCGTTCTCTGAACATTCTAGCTGATGCTTTGGCATCCCTTGCTTCCTCCTTATCTTTCCCTCTCAGTCGTAGTACTGAGACCATCGTCGTCCAGAGATTGGACGCACCCTCTATTCAAGATCCCTGGTTCGTCAACCTCAGGAAATCTGTAGAGGCGAGAGTTGAGAAGGAAGATCTCAAGGAAGTTTCATTAACAGAACTAGAGGAGATTCTGGACGAAGAAGAATTGCCTTGGTATCATGAAATCGAATTGTTTTACAAAGAAGGGTCATTCCCAGAAGGGGCAAAGGCCGAGCAACGTAAGTCAATAAGAAGAGCCGCCGCAAGGTACACTATCATCGCAGGAGAGCTGTATAGGCGCGCTACTAATGGAATGCTCATGAGATGCTTGGATGATGTAGAAGCTTGGAAAGTGGCTGAAGCGGCCCATTCTAGCGAGTGTGGAGGTCATGTCAATGGCCAGGCTCTAGCGAAGAAGATCCTTAGGCAGGGCTACTATTGGCCCACTCTAGAGGAAGATTGCTCCCTCTATGTCCGGAGGTGTCTTAAATGCCAACTCCATGCTGATAAAATTCACTCTCCAGTTTCGTCCCTCCATCCTATGACTGCTCCTTGGCCATTCTCTATGTGGGCTTTCGACGTCGTTGGCCCACTCGGTGATCCTAATTCTCAGATCAAGCAAAAATCCTTCATCCTCACCGCTACTGAGTACTTCACCAAATGGGCCAAAGCCGAGGCGTACGCGGAGATCAAAGCTACAACGGTGTGCCGCTTTATCATGAAGAATATCATCTCGCGGTTCGGAGTGCCAAGCAGCATCATCACCGATAACGGACCCCAGTTCGTCTCCCAAGAGCTTAAGGACCTATGTAAGAAGTTCAATATTGCACTACATCATTCGTCTCCATATTACCCTCAAGACAACGGTCAAGCCGAGGCCACTAATAAAACCCTTCTTAAAATCATTAAGAAAACATGCGAAGCACATAAATTTTTTGATTGGCCTGAAAGATTGGTGGAAGCTTTGTGGGCTTATCGCACCTCCGTCCGTACCCCTACGGGGCAAACTCCCTACTCTTTAACTTACGGGATGGAGGCGGTGCTCCCATACGAGATCTTAATCCCTTCCCTTAGAGTGCAGCTCGATAAGGAACTTAATCTCGATGAACGTCGGGAGGCGTTGCTGGTCCAGTTGGAACTCTTGGATGAGAAGAGGATGAATGCGGCTGATCACGTTTCCGTTTATCAAAAGAGGGTTTCACGTTATTTTCAAAAGAAGGTAATTGAACGTAAATTCATGACGGGTGATATTGTTTTGAAACGTAAATTCGTTCAGTCTGCAGGTCCTAGGTCCAAGTTGCAACCTAACTGGGAAGGGCCGTTTGTGGTAAAGGAGGCTTATCCAGGGAATGCTTATCGTTTAGTAAACGCGGAAGGTGAGGAGCTCTCTCACCCGTGGAATGGGTTGTATCTTAAGCGTTTCTTTCCTTAAAATCTCAACCATGTGCTTCTCCGGCAATAAGAACTTCCTCCTTATTTTCGAAAAGAGGATCCCGAGTATGGCAATCACACACTACACGGCATCCCTGGTTGGGCTCTTTGCTTATAAGACACCGTTTTCCTCGGGCATGCTTTAGGGGAAAGTCGAAGTCCCTGTCCGCTTCATTCTTCGGCTGAATCTAGGGGCAAGGAGTAAATAAGGAGGAGACCACCAATCCAAGCTCCCTAACGAGAAGAGGTCTCAAATAGGGGCAAGTCCGTTATGACCTGACGCCACAAGGAAGAAAGGAAAAGAAAAGAAAAGGAATACTCTTTACCAACAAAATCAAAAGCATCATCTCAAAGTCTGTGAATGAAATTTCAAAAGCTCCAAAGGAAAAAGAAAACTAGGCATGACAAGAGTGGCAGTACAGTTCCCCGCGGGACGTTATGAGCCCGGTCGCATGCATGCCTAAGTGGACAAAGGTTCGATGACGGACATAAAAGCCCCCGCACAACAGACCAAATCTCTAATAGGGTTGCACGGTGAGGGAATCAAGTTCTAAAACTCTACATCTGGCCAAAGCTTGCCCCCATGTTCCTTTTTTCTTTTAGGACTGAGATGAGTACCCTAGATATGGCATTGGTAAAAACACCGTCACAATGATCAGGTCTCGGCCAGGGGTTGTCACACTATCGCACGCCGGTCTCAAGACTCAACCTAAAACGAGGAAGGTCTCGCGTTGCTAGAGAGGCACTGGTTTTTCAAAATCCAAAAAAAAACATCAAATATTTTCAAAATCCAAAAACATCAAATATTTTCAAAATCCAAAAACATCAAATATTTTCAAAATCCAAAAACATCAAATATTTTCAAAATTCAAAAACAACAAATATTTTCAAAAATCCAAAACAAAATAAATATTTTCAAAAATCCAAAAACATTAAATATTTTCCAAAACTCCCAAAAATACCATCATATGCATAGCATGCATCGCATTTTCATTATGTTTTCACCTATTTAATAAGGCTCCACCCCTTGACCAAATATCAAGAAATGGTCATTATCTAACTTGCTTTAAGGCAAGGGGTTGAGTCTAAGAACAGATCTAACTTGTTTCACGTTTGAGTGTATGCAGAATACAGGGACAAGCCCAAAAGCAAAAACTCACAACTATGCAGGTTCGGAGTGTGTAACGCGCCAGCATCAGAGCGTTACAGTCATATAACGGGCCCATATTTGACCGTTATTTCCCTTCAGGCATGGGCCTTCTTCTTTTTTTCATTGAACCATCACTTTAACGGTCTGAGATCTACCGTTACTTGAATATAACGGCTCACGACCCATCCCTCATATCCTTCAGAGACCGGGCTCTTGTTACTCCCATTCTGACGGACTGTCGCAGGACCGTTATTTCCTTGTGGCGGCCCGGTGCATATCCGTCACTGACTCCAGAAGCCCTGTCTGCTCACATCAGTATAGCCTTTCAAACTATGGAACTCAAGATCATTCAACTATGGCAATCTCATCTCATTCAAGCAAAGATTAATGAAATATAATTCTTGATAAATTCAACTTCGATTGTCAATTACGTGATATCTCTCATGAACAAAAAGAAAAATCAAGATACATTCAATTTCTTATCCGCAAGAGGGCGGATTCTTCTCAACTCTCTCATGTAATCTCGACGTGTTTTGTCGTTCTCTTCAACTTCTGCTTGCCACGGGCGCACCTTGCTGATCTCCCACATGGTCAGTGCGTTCCGGACTGCTCGATCATCTTCCTCGGTCCCCATCTTCCTAGGTAGAAGGGGAGGGTAGTGTGATAGTGCAGAAACGTTGATTCGAGGTAATCCAATCTGAAGGTGGCATCGGTGCGGGTTGTAGATCGCCATGGTAGTGTTCCCAACTAGCTGGAGGTCCAGGCCTTGACGCCGCGGTATTTTGAGAAGAGTGCTTCGGAGGACTCTTGGTCGCATGATGAACTTGTCCATTGGAAGAATGTTAAGGAAGAGGCGCCATTCGTCCCGAGTTTTCTTATCCACCGTCTTGCCTGAGGAGAATATCCAAATGCCCCTCCAATAAAGAAGAGAGGGTGTCTCCCGAAGATCCGGCTTGCTGAAATTATGTCTTCCTTAGGAAGGAATTTGATTCTTATTCCCATCCAGCACTCAAGGAGTATCATGGAACCAAACAAGGGGCCCCCTATGCAAGCCGAGCTTAGTCCTTCGTAAAGGTATGAGAGGAATGCTTGAGAGATAGACATTCCCCGCCACAGCCCGCTAATAATGCCAAGATTTTGGATGTCTAAGAGGTGGTCGGTAGTAGTAAAAAGAAAGACTCCACACAAGCAAACCGCCACCGCCTTGGCTATTGCTTCATGTCTCTCCCACTTATTTTTACAATGAGACACTATCCATTGTGCCAAAGGAATCAAGTGAATGTGGTGTGGGCTGATCATGGTCCTCACGTCCTTTGGATTGTGAATGAAATCACTCAAGATCAAGGACGGGTCGATAGGCTCGATTGTGTAGCAAACCCGGTCTTCATCCCCACCTTAGTCTTAGGAAGGGTTAGGTAGGTTTCTACCTCCTCCAATAGGACGGTTGCTTCGAAGGAAGGGAAGATGAAGGTATGAGTTTGTGGATGCCATAATTCCACAAGTGCTGAAAGGCTTGGCCAATCAAAGGACAATTTCTGGAAATTCTTGCCTAAAACCAAGAGAGGTTGGAGGTGCCATGCTTTAAGGATTGATGTGACCTCTATGGGGAGTGCCTTTACCATGGGAGCCACCCACTTCAGATTGGAATAACACCTTGGGCCAGGGAGGGGCTTGAAGAAGGAAAGGAAGAAAGAAGGAAGTCATGAAAAGAATAAGTGCAGTAAAATTCTGAACTTTGGATGAGTTGTGAGAACTTACCACTCTTTGGACGTTGGAGCTTAGGTGTTTAGGAATTGAGGTTAGCCGTTGAAGCTCTCCATGTTCCCTCCTAGCAGCCTTAGGGCCTGTATAAACCTTCTCCTCCATAGCCATCATCTCGAAGCTCCTCTTCATCTTACTTTCTGCTCTTTGGAAGAGCTCTTCAAACCCTAGAACAGAGGTTTCAGCAAAGCTGCGATTTTGATTAAGGTTCCAAGTTGCTAAGGCTTATATTTAACTTTGGAAGGATAAGATTCAGACTAGAAGGCCTTATCTTCAATCACGATAAGTTCTAATGATGGACTAAGTGGCTAAACCTCAGGTTTTAGTTATCTCGGCTCAATCCGTTTCGGATTACAACCCAGATTCTAACGGTCCATCGTGCGGCCGTTACTTCATTCTGACGCGCCAGCCCTTGGCCGTCGTATTTTCTGTGGGTTTCAATTCCCCGAATCATGTTCTGTGGAGAATGACGGTCTACGGGTCTACCGTCGCTTTCTGTAACGCGCAAACCCTGAGCCGTCGTATTCCCAGCACTCAGTTCCTTCTCTTCTAGGCTAAACGCTTCCTGACGGTCTTACTTATGACCGTCTCTTAAGTCTGACGCGTCTCCTTCAGACCGTCGCATTTTCTGCTAGTTGCCCTGACCAACTATCGTTCTGCCATGATCAACAGTCTGACACTTGGCCATTACTTGTCTTTGACGCACCCTCGGTTGGCCGTCGTTTATCCTGATGCCCCACTGCCAGAGTGGGCCTCTGATGATTAACGGTCTCTCACCAGTGCGTCGTTTGATTATGACGGTCAGATCTTAGACCGTCACTTTCTCTGCTGCTGAGTTCGGGCTATTCCTTCTGCCCTTGCCTAGACCTGGCGGTCTTTCACATTGTACACCTCGTCCTCTTCCCATTTTCACACATTCCTACATACATCTCATTCATTCATTCACATTTCGTCCATCCTGCTTTTTTCACGTTCATTCATTCACGCTCGCATAAAATTAAAACAAAACAGAAAACTAAAAAGAAGGGATCTCATTCCATTTTGCCAAAAGTTCTATACAAAAGATAAGAAAAAAACATAAAAATACATCATTCGGTCGGCTTATCAGCCGGACCGCCCTCATCCTCTCTATCTCCAAGTCTCCTCACGGGTGGCGGTGCTATGGAAGCACTCTCCTCCTGCTGTCCTCTCTCTGCCCTCTCATTCCTCCGCTGGGCGGAGGAGCTGACAAGGAAATTTCCTACTGAGCCGCTCGGGGCGGCACTCCTATGTACCCCACTCTGGGAGGCACTCCGCTCCGGTCCCCGGCCCATCATCCGGACTGTCCGCTCCAGTGTCCGCAGCTCGATCTTCAGTGTAAAGATCTGACGCCGCGTCTCCCGTGCCTCAGTCCGGTAGCGATCCAAGTCGGCCGTCCCGATCCGAAGCTCCTCCACCTCAGCTCGTGCCCGCGCTAACTCCTTCCGGAGTTGTTCCATCTCTGCATCATCTGGGCGTCGCAGGGTCTCCGCTCTCAGTCGGGCCATCTCTGCCCGTACCAGCTCCGTCTCTGCTCGGGCTCGATCGGTCTCGACCCGGCTTCTCTCTACCTCTGCTCTCGCCTGGCTGGCCTCGGCCACTACTGCTGCTAGATCCCTCGCCTTTTGATTGCATTTTATATCATTAGTTATGAAGCATTTAATTAGGCATAGTCATAAGCATTTTTTAGTCTCTTACCCGCTCCGCGAGGGTGGCCTCCGCCTCCTCGGCCCAGGCAACCGCCCGAGCAAAGTCGGCCTCCTGCTCAGCCCTGCCTCCCGTAGGCTGCGAGGAAGACGATGGGCATCCGGCCCAGCGCGTTGGGCTCCCTTGGCCCGCTGCATTTAGAAGTCATGGTTAGTTGACATTGGCATTTGCATCATGAACATCATTGCATAAATCATGAGCATTTAAGTTTTTAGTCTCACCAGGAGCTCCAGGGCAGACCGGTACCCGTCCCGCTACTGGATGGTGGAGTGGAGTAGCCCTTCCAGCTCGGCTATCCGCCCCTTGGGGTCTAGCTGCATTTTAGAAAGCATGAGTCAGCATATATCATATTGCACATTGCATAATAAAAGTTTAGAGTTTTAGAATTGCATACCGGTCGTCGGGTACCTCGGTACACCCGGTCACCGTAGAGTCGAGCGAAGGCCTTCAGATATGCCTCGTCGCTCTCGTCTCGCTCCTTCACCGCTCGACCCCGCCTATTCCAATCATTGACGTACTTCACCTTCCGGGCGCACCAATCCACATTGCCGCTGATGCCCCTTGCTGATTTGCCGGGGTGGTCATCGCTGTGGCGTGGAAAGGTCACCTCGGGCTGGTGTAGTCCCCGGGTCCGCAGGATCAGCCTGTAGTGCAGAGGCTTGATGATATGGATGCAATGCAACCATATGTCTCACCCCCGGTACGATAAGGCCGCCTCTACCCACGGCTGTCCCGTGTAACCCTCGTCACGGTATGGGGTCCATCTCACCTGAGAGCATTTAGTTCATTCATTAGCATATAAAAGCATTAAAGATATTAGAGATATGTAGAAAGCATTTAGAAAACATTTAGAAGCATTTTAAAAGCACATAGAAACCATTTTGAGTCCCGGGCTTACCGACGTATGTGGGTAGGAGTCCATGTCATCCTGGATCATCCGGGTCAGTCTAAGGATCGATCCCGTGTCCCTCGCCACCGACCATCGCCTCGCGATTGGTATGAGGTCGGGATGGAGTAGTGCGCCTCTCCCGATGCCTGGGAGGTACATATAGCTCCAGATCTGCATTTAGAAGTCGAGTCAGTCGCATCATTACATAAATCATTGCATAAATCATTTGCATAAATCATGGCATCAATATTCATGGTATAATAGAACACATATGAAGTACATTTACCTGTAGGAAAGGCGAGAAGCCGCCCAGCATTGTCTGCCGGTCCGTAGTGCTGAGGGACTCGAACAAGAATGCGAGTACTGCTGCTCCCCAGGCGTATCTCCTGACTCTGCCCAAATCCTCTATCATCGGCAGCAGTCTGCAGCTGATGACATTCACCCGGGTCACGAAGAGGAGCTTCCTGAATAGCAGCATTAGGAAGCGTCTGAGCACCTTGTCTCCCTCTGGTCCAGCCTCCGTCGCCACGCGAGGGCGCACCTGGTCTATCACTCTGCCCAGATGCTCCTCGGGTAGCTCTCCCACGGTGATCGCCGCTCCTCTCAAGCCTAAGCTCTCCTGCAGCACTGACCTCGAAAGCTGAGAGGAGGACTGTCCCGGCCTGATCAAATCCAGCCCGAGCAGCTACTGCACCATCTCTTGGTAGTCGCCGTATGTCCACCCTGTCACCGCGGCTCCGTGGACTCTCAATCCGGTAATCCTTGCTATGTCTTCTAGCGTGGGGATCATGTGGCCCCACGGGAAGATGAACGCCCTACTGATCGGGTCCCATCTCTCGTGCAAGGCATACAGCAGCGGCGTGTCCATCCGGATCACCTCGATGCTGAGCACCTCGGCGAATCCCATGCCGGCTAATCTCTCTCTCTGGTAGTCGGGCAATGCCTGGTACACTGCTCGGATCTGTAGCCAGGAGATCCGCGACCGTCTCTTCCCCTGCATTACATATTAGATCATTCATTAGTCCAATTGCATCATATAATCATTGCATAATCATTCATAATTGAAAATAAAACAAAAATTTGAAAATTGAAAACCCTAAAAAAATAGTTTAATTCCCTGGCTAAAGTGACGGCCCTGGGGTGGGGCGTCGTTTGACTCTGACGGACGCAGCCTGATGCGTCGGGTGTGTGACGGTCGCTGGCAGGACCGTCACATTATCTGCATTTGGGAATTTTTTCCCTTGCATCCCCGTGGTCTCCCACTATGGCCAAATGGCCTACAATTGATCCTAGTGGGTTCGTAAACCCATTTCTACCCCTTTCCCTCACATGCATCCATAAATAAACACAAAAAAATCAAAAATTAGAAAATTAGGGCGGGGGCCTACCTCACGGTCCATGTCTCTCCTCCTCTTTTTCTCTGGTTTTTTGGGCTCCTCTGCACCCAGTGAGGTTTCCCCTTGGTCCTCCTCAGCCGTGGGGACTGCTTCTTCTTCTGTTGGGTTTCTTCTCGCCGGCCGTTCTTCTTCCACCTGCGGGATCGCCTCCCGTTCAAGACGGCGGTGGAACCGCCGTATTGCCATCCTCTTCCCTCTCTCTCTCTTCTTTGGTGGCGGCTGGGGTGCCTCGTCGCCGGCCATTGGAGCGGTGGGGGTGAAATCACCGGAGCTCTCGGTTTTGAGGTTTTTTGGGCATTGAGTGTTGGAATGAACGGGCCGTGACCGTTCGGTTGTTTTTTTGAACACTCAGGAAATGTGACGGTCTATCGACCGACCGTCACATCATTCTGACGCGTCTGGATTTGACCGTTACATGTGTTGGCACTATTTTATTGAAGAATGTGAACCGCCTGGTTTATGACGGACTAGGGATGGTCCGTTACTTTATGTAACGCACGTACATGAGACCGTTACAAACTTGCAAGTTTCTTGATGAATTAAATGGTCTAATTAATGTCAAAATGGTTCCATTTTCTTCCATGTTGTTCCTTATTGATGCCTCTTGCATGTACAAATGGTTACGACTTGGTACATGATCATTTTTATTGTTGGCTAACCTATCTTTCATGAAGGAATTATGAGTGAAGTCGTGCTTTATTGTCCGTCAGGCAGGTAAGTCAGGTATTGTATCTTGTTCCCTCACTCCCTTAATGCATTACTGTACGTTACCTATGATATATTATCTCGAGAACCGGCTGGTCATTCATGTGTCCTGGGATCTGATGTTCCCCTTAAACAAAAATGATGATGATCTAAGTTCACACGATTAATCGTTGGATAGGCCGTTAGATTGGAAAATTTGGGGACGATGGTTCTGTCTTGCACGCCGTGGTTGCAGATAGTGTCCTGACTCCGATTTCTCCAAACTAGCAATACTATTCTCGAGTATTTTTCTATTTTATCTTCTTTGCATTCGTTTTGATGATTTCTTTTCCTTTAGCCCAGCATGCATCATGCGCATTCTTTGAGCATCCATGAGTTTTATTTGTTCAAGGTATCTCAGTGATGGTGAACAGCTGTGTTCTTAATCTTGAATAAGGAGAATTATTCCACTCTGAATTAGAAGGTTTCCTTCGATCTGCTCACGTGATCTGGTTCGCTGAAGATTCCTGTCTAGAGTTTAGTCTCTTTCCTTTCCGTTGCCTCCGGCGGCTAGCCGTGTTTCCTTTCCTTAGTTAATTAGTTCCTCCAGACTCGCGTCCTTTAGCTGGCTATGTCCTTATGATCAATTTGAGGTTTTCCAAAAAATTCCTATCTCTTGTTAGTACAGAACGGGTGTCGTTTACCTTAACGCCCTCTTTTTGATACACTCCGCTTCATTTCCGCTTCATCTCCATGTTCCATTTCACTTCCGCTTCACCTCCGCTCGCTCCCCTGCAAAGAGGACGTTAAGGAGGGACATCTGTTGACACCCGTTTTATACCCAATAAGTCGGGTCATCTCCTTATTTCATTCTATATGATGCTCCGAGTTGTTCATTCTTTGATTAGTCTCTTGATCAGTTGAAGCCTGTTTCTTGGGTCTTAATTCCTGGATTAAGATGTGGCTCCCGGTGGCATTTCGTTGGATGAAGCTCAGCAAAACCCTTCACTCTATTTTTGGAACCTCAATGATAATAACGGTCTCGGTCAGGCGCGTTGCTTCCTTCTGACGGATAGAACCTGGGCCGTTACTTTTTAAAGAGTCTTAAGGCTTGAGGCCTCGTTTTCAGTGCTTATCCCTTAATTTCCACGTTGATGATGACGGTCTGTCGTGCAGCCGTCGTTTCATTCTGACGCCCTATGCCTTGGCCGTCGCTTCCTTGAAGAGTCCTATTGTTTGGATCTTCTTCCCGTTGATCTTATCTCTTTGGGATAGGGTTGAAAATGGCGGTCGTTCCTTGATGCGTTACTTCCAAGTGGCGGTCTGTCGTGTAGCCGTTACTTCCTTCCGAGAGTCCTGGCAGTTCAGGCCTTTTCTCTGCTACTCCGTGGTTGAGATAAGAACTTGGATTGACGTTATCTCTTTCAAATCTGATCCTCAGGACCCCCCGTTTGTTTCTATGGACTCTTGGTGATATTATCTTCGAGGATTTGCTAAGATTTATCCCTCTTTCCTGCTGAATTATCCTCTGCTCGACCTAAGAGTTTGAGGGTCTATAAATAGAACCCTTGACTTCATGGCAAAAGGGGAGGAGATTTGAATTCACGACGAAGTACTACCGAACTCAGGAGCCATCTTCATCCAGGAGGAGCTGCTTCCCACGTCCATCCATCTTCTAATCAAGGGAGTACTTTAGTTTTGTCTTTCAAGTTCATCCTTGCATGCTTGAGTTCTTCCTTGGTTTTCCTCAAACAAAGCATTGTCCCTCCTCTTCCTCCACGTTTTTCACTGTTCTTTAAGCATACAAACATCCTCCCAAGCTTTAAAAAACACCAAGAGGGGTTAAAAAACCAAAAACTCCCCGATAATTCCCTCTCCTTTTGATGTTCTTAAACTCTTTAAGAATTGATGCTATGCTTGTGAAGAGGGCTAATTGAGGTTGTCTTGTCTTGTCTTTCTACATCTTTGGCAGGTTTACAGGTTCATTAGCACGAGGCCCAAGTCTTCTAGCCGGCTGGAAGAGTTGGAGTTAAAAGGATTCAAGCTTTACTACTGCAGGTTACCTGACGGTCTGGTGCAGGCGCGTCACTATCTTCCGGCAGTCTATCGTGCGGCCGTCGCTTTCAAGCGACGCACGGGGTTCTAGCCGTTACTTCCAAGTTGATCTGCAGGCTTTCCTTGGTTTTCTCTCCCGTGGGCGGGTGTTTCATCCACCTATTGCCAAGGTACATTCGAGTCTTTGACTTGTGTTTACTTTGGTGGCGATCACATCTTTCCTTGGTATTAGGCATTAGCTGTCTTCTTCATCACATCTTTATTTCCCTTGCTTGTTCCACCCCTAGCGGTGTGTTTCTATTTATTCCTTGCTCCACGTCCCGGCGTGTGTTTTTTCCTTTTCCTTAGCGTAATTTGATTGAGATAGCATGCCCATGCTAGAGCTAGCTATGATTGCCTAGGTTCATGTTCACATGTTCATAGGTTTGAGTACATCTTTGATTGCTTGTTTGTCATCTTGCCATATTACTTTGCAAACCTCAAAAGTAAGATAAAAGATAGGCAAATAAATATCAACACCACTCACCTAAGGAACACCAAGGTTTCATCTTAGAGGACGGGTTCATCTTCAAAGGCCATAGACTTTGCATACCTAGGACCTCCCTACGGGATTTTCTAGTCTGGGAGTTGCATGCAGAAGGCTTGGCTGGACATTTTGGGGTGCACAAGACCGTTGCTATGGTTGAGGGTCAGTTCTACTGGCCAAGTCTCAAGAGGGATGTAGCCAAAATTGTGGGACAGTGTCGCCTATGTGCCTCAGGCAAATAGACAAAACAGAACACTGGCCTATACACCCCACTCCCTGTCCCAGATCGTCCATGGCAGGACTTAAGCATGGACTTTGTCTTAGGTCTACCTAAAACCCAGAAAAAGCATGATTCAATCTTTGTCGTAGTGGATAGGTTTTCCAAGATGGCCCATTTCATCCCCTGTTCTAAAACCTCCGATGCCTCCCATGTGGCCCGCCGATTCTTCGATGAAGTAGTTCGCCTCCATGGCCTACCCAAGACCATCATTTCTGATAGGGATGTCAAATTCACTAGCTATTTCTGGAAAACCCTCTGGCACCTAATGGGGACCCTTCTCAAATTTTCCACGGCCTACCACCCTCAAACCGATGGCCAGACCGAAGTCGTTAATAGGAGTCTTGGGAATCTCCTTCGGTGTCTTGTTGAGGATCGCCCAGGGAATTGGGATCTCATTTTACCCCAGGCAGAGTTTGCATACAACAACTCAGTGAATAGGTCAATAGGGATGAGCCCATTTGAAGCTCTGCATGGGTATAAGCCTAGAAAGCCTACAGATCTCATTCCTTTGCCTCCACATGCTAGAGTGTCTATTAGTGTTGAGTCTTTTGCCCAACACATGAAAGAATTGCATGAGGAAATCCGCAAACACATTAACAAAAGCAATGAGGTGTATAAGAAAGCGGCCGATTCCCACCGACGCCACCAAGAGTTTCACGTGGGTGACTATGTGATGGTGAGAACCGAGAGACTATTCCCTGGGAATGTCTCCAAACTGAGGTCGCGTGGATCAGGCCCCTTCCAGGTTCTGAGGAGGATTGGCACAAATGCTTACGTGTTGGACCTCCCCGAGGAGTACGGAGTAAGTCCCACATTCAATGTGGCTAACTTGGTGCCATACAGGGGTCCCACGGTGACACCTAGTGAGGAAATTGAGCTTGTTCCACCTCTTGAGAGAGCCACCACCCATGAAAGAGCTCCACCAGTCCAGAGGGGCCAACGGGAGCAAATAGAGCGGATATTGGATGAACAGGTCACTGTCACCCGGAGCAAAGCATACGAACGATACCTGGTCCGGTGGAAGGGCCGGCCCCCTTCAGATGATTCATGGGTGAGCAGGGAGGATCTTCAGCAGCTAGACCCCGACCTCCTGGAGCATTATCACAGTCGAGTGGACCCTTTCTCGACAGAGTCGAGCTCTTCACGGCCCGGGGGAGTTGATGGGGACATCACCTAGGGTTCCCTCTGGCTCGACACCTCTCTCCCTCCCGGAGACAGGGTAGGATGCGGCTTCACGACTTGATGGGTCCACGGCGACACTGGGGCTTACTACTTGGGTCATATCGATGTATTTTTCCCCTTTTTTGAGTCATTTTGATGTATTTGCCTTTATTTTGAGTCACGACTCTAGGTCATCATGTTATTTACCTATGTTTTTATCTACATGTTAGGCTAGAGTGTCGTATGGGCCCAATTAGATGGGCCTGGCCCAGGGGCGCCTTCTTCCTTCCCCCACCCCCTTGCTTATTTGCTTTTAGCACTTATCTCAGGGACTTCTATGTAATTGTTGGGATCCCTATAAATAGGACCCCAACTCCACTAGAGATGGTTAATGAAAGTTTGAAGAATTTGAGCATTAGTGCACCTCTCCCTCTCTCTCTAGCTTTCTCTCTCTTCTTCTCTCTCTCACTTAAGGGGGCGAACCCCTCTCTCTCTCTTCTCCCTTCTCTCTCTCTCCCTTGGGTGAACCTGCCCCTTCCCCTTCCCCCCCCTCTTGCCACAGCATCAGCCAACTCACCCTTCCACCCTTTCACCTCCCCAAGAGCATTAACTCCCATCAATACCTCCACTTCCCCAAGCAACCCTTCCCATTCCCCATACACCTTCCCCACCTCCAAGGCACCCCTCCCTCTTCCCCAAGCAACCATTCCACTCCCCCACACCCCCATTCATAACCCTAGGGGATTCAAACCCCACTCCCTCCACAAGTTGCGCACCCCCCCTCCTCATCTACTCATTCCCCTTGCCTTGGCCGACCCCCTCCATCACCCCTCTCCTAGCTGCGGCCCTCTCACCCCTCCACCCTCTTGGACCTCCCCATTCCCTGCTCCACCCCTCTCACCATTCCTAAACATCCCTCCCCCATCAACCATCACCCCACCACTCCTACTATTGCTAACTACCACTTCCATTAGCCTAGTTCCACCACCTTCTCTTTCACTTTGCCCAAGTCTACAGGTGGCAGAGAAAGGGTCGACTTGCAGGAGCATCCACGGATTCATACGGCCTCGTCTGAAGGCGTATCATACCATTCTGGAAAGGTCGTCCAGTTAGCTTTTCAGGCGAGGTAATCCCGTCCCATTCTGTGTTCGGGGCTGTCCGGGAGAACCATTCTCCCCCGACTGCACTGGGTTCTCTCTGCAGAGTGCCTGAACCCGGTTAGAAGCTGCACCACGACCAACGGCGGAAGATTCAGGCCAAGAGTCCTTCTACAAAGATCTTCCTCCTCCAGTCCTCTATCAGACTCAAGAAGCAGAACCACGTTCGGCATCCGGAGGCCAAAGTTACCATTTTTTCTCCCCCGGCTGCGTGAGTCTGCCTCCCACAATCCACAGCGACCTGCCTCCACTCTTCTGAAACCCCTGGTCTTCTCCGACATCAGAAGGCTTCCCCGCTAGTTTTTATGCAGAGAGGGCTCGTCCACGGTTCCATAAGTTCTTGCGGTTCGTGATTCGGAGTCCAGAAGCGGCTGGAGCACCCTCTCCAACCTGCTGCATCAGATTAGTATCTGCCAGTCCCAGATCCTGTCGTCCTGTTCGAACCTCCGCCACGGCCAGCGACGACATCAGAAGAAATCAACATAATTCTGGGGCGTTCAGGTTCAGTGTATGAAGAGATTCCCCCTGGTTTCGTCATCGGCAGAATTCCTGATCGAGATCTACGGCCGCTACACCAACTGATTGTCACCTTTCACAGCAAGCAAGGCTAGTCGGCAGCGGCTCCTTCTCTCGGGTTTCTCAGCAAATCTCCCCTCCCCGCCTGGCTGGCTTAATAACCCTCCCTGTGTGGAGGTAGTGTTTGATTGTAGCAGCAAAATCCCCACCCCAAGTCCACCCTCCTATGTGAGGCGTAGTGATTGTAACCTTTTAAAACAGGTCAAGCTTCATCGGCGCAGTGTGCGGGGAAATCCACACTTCCCCGCTCGCCCTCATCTCCGAACGGGGTTGGTTTCTTCAAACCAACCAGGTGAGCTCTGACCTTTGCTCCATTCCTTTCTGGTGCTTGTTCATTTAATATCCGTAGAAATCGCTCCGTTGAGCAAGAGAGAGAGCGCCCGACCCCCACGTGCTCCACTTACGAGCGGTCACCGTGGGCAGTGAGAGAGTGGGACCTAGTGCCCCAATTGGCACCGGCCAGCCCCTTAAGTGTGGGCTATGTACCCTTGGGAGGGCAACCCTAGCCTTGCTGGCACTCTACCAGCAAGGGTCTTGATCCATCACCTCCCCTTAGCATCATTTGGTCACCCCGGGCTCGTGTGTGTGCGGCGGGGAATTGGCCCCAATCTAGGACTTGACTGCTATGTGATTGTGATTGCGGAATAGGTCCTAGGTCTCCCGTTTGTTTGCTGCATACCCCTTGGTTGTTTCACATCAGTTGGTATCAGAGCAAGTTTTAGACTTGTCTCTACAAACCTAGGTCCTAGGGTCTTTACATTTCCATCATCCGTGTGCATGTCCACCCGTAGTGGTACCTTGTATCGAGCCGACCCCTCTACCTCGGTTCCCCCCATGAATCCCATTCCCCAAGGTGACCCAAACATCCCTAGGGAGGCTCCCCAAGCTCCAATGGATCGACTTGAGGCTGCCATTCAAGCCCTCTCGGAGCAAATGAGTGGTATTTCCGCCCGCCTAGAGAGGCTCGAGGAAGCTAGAGCCCCACCTAGGAACCATGCCCAAAGGGCACCCCTTCCACGAGTTGAACTTGATAGGGAGGACCTTGAGGATGACTTCCACCGTGAGTATGAGAGGCCCCCCAACCTAGACATTTTGAAAGGCGACCACGGGAGGACCCGGATGACTACCTCATGAGGATGATTAAGGTTGAGGCTCCTAACTTTGATGGGTCACATAACCCACATGTCTACCTAGAATGGGAGAGTGCTATGGACCAATACTTTGATTGGTACCCTATGACGGAAGATAGGAGAGTTAGGCTTGCAAAAATGCACCTTACCAAACTTGCCAAGACCTATTGGATGAGTGTAGAAACTAGGAAGATGATTAGGAGGGAAGAACCAATCCATACCTGGGAAGACATGAAGACCCAACTTAGGTTCAAATACCTCCCCAACTCCTACACCCAAACTCTCTTAGATGAATGGCAATGCCTTACCCAAGAGGGAAAGACCGTGGTAGAGTACATTGAGTTGTTTGACTCCTACCTTCTAAAGTGTGGAGTACATGAAGACTTGGCTGTCACTCTATCACGTTTTAGGAATGGTCTCCACCCACACATCAAGAGAGAACTAATTATGAGGGAGGTGGATTCCCTTGAGATGGCTTATCAAATAGCCCGTGATACAGAGAGATTTTCTAGGAATCCTAGATTTGCCTCCCCCCGCCCAGCTGAGTCCAAAAATATGGGTTCCCGGCTCAACCTTCCTCCCCTATTGAAGACCCCTATCCCCAGTGGGGGGACTCCTTCTCGGCCTTATCAACAACCCGCCAACCCCACTCCTACAAGGACCACTCCACCCAACCCTCCTCCCCGGAGAGAGGAAAACCCCAAAGGAGCCACACCAGGGAGTAGTTCTGTCAAGTGCTTTCGATGTCACGGGTATGGCCACATCTCCACCCAATGCCCATCCAAAGGGTTATCCAGCCTTGTCATTGAAGGGGGACCTACCCCAATCCAAGGAGAGCCTGAGAGTACGATAGAGGAGTATGAGGCCGCCTTAGGCTGGGAAGAGGAGTATGAGGAACAACTCTACGAAACTGGCACGGACCATGAGCCCCCTCCCACCGACTCCCACTTAGGCGTGATTAGGTGCACCCTTACAAAACCACAAGAGGAAGATTGGCGTAGGACCTCAATTTTTCACACCTACATCAAGATGGGAAGCCATGTTAGGAAGGTGATCCTAGACAATGGGAGTTGTGTCAACGCCGTGTCCCCTGACACTATTCAGCTTCTTGGACTTACCATCACACCCCACCCCAAGCCATACCGGGTGTCTTTGATTAATAACCACTCCATCCCAGTCAATACTTGTTGCCTTGTACCGATCACCTTCTCATCCTATAAAGGACAAGTTTGGTGTGACATTATTCCCATGGAAGTAGGGAGCATTTTGTTAGGGAGGCCTTGGATTTATGATGTCAATGCTACCATCTTAGGGAAGCCAAACACCTGCATCTTTGAACACGAGGGGAAAACCATCCGGCTCAATCCCTCCCCACCACGAAAGGAGCCCTCCTCCAAAGGGATTCACCCCCCACCACAAACCAAACCACCTCAAAATCCGGGGTCCCACTCCCACCAACCCCACCAACCTTCCAAAAATCTACCCAAGAAGAGCCAACCCGGATGGCCAAAGGACTGCATCTCATCACAAGGAAAGAGCTGGAGCAAGATATAGCTCAAGGAACACCTTTGTGTGCGGTTGTCATATGCCTTGGAGAGTCAACTCCCTCCAACCCCCACCCCGTGGAAATACACCCCCTCTTGGAGGAATTTAAGGATGTGTTCCCCGATGAGCTCCCTGATCAACTACCACCCATGAGGGATGTTCAACATGCAATAGATCTTGTCCCAGGAGCCACCCTCCCAAACCTTCCCCACTATCGCCTCAACCCCACGGAGCATGCTGAATTGAGAAGGCAAGTAGAAGAACTCATTAGGAAGGGCTTTCTCCGTCTTAGCAAGAGTCCATGTGCTGTCCCGGCCCTTCTCACGCCCAAGAAAGATGGGACATGGCGAATGTGTGTCGATAGCAGAGCCATCAACAAAATTACCATCAAATACAGGTTCCCCATACCTAGACTTGACGATATGCTTGACATGATTGCCGGAGCCACCATCTTTTCCAAAATAGATCTTAAGAGTGGCTACCATCAGGTTAGGATAAGGCCAGGAGATGAGTGGAAAACGGCCTTTAAAACCAAAGATGGACTCTATGAGTGGCTAGTGATGCCTTTTGGGCTATCAAATGCCCCAAGCACCTTTATGCGCCTCATGACAGAGGTCCTTAGGCCCTACATTGGAGTCTTCCTAGTGGTCTATTTTGACGATATCCTTATCTACAACCAGTCCAAGGAAGACCATCTCAACCATCTTAGGCAAATCTGCACTACCCTTAGGAGAGAGAGCCTTTTTGCCAACTTGGGAAAATGTCATTTCATGACTGAATCCATCACTTTCCTTGGGTATGTGGTCTCCACCAAGGGAGTGTCCATGGACCCCGAAAAGGTCCAGGCTATCCTTGACTGGCCAGAGCCCCGCACTCTCCATGAGGTCCGGAGTTTCCATGGGTTGGCCACCTTCTATCGGAGATTTATCCGGGGGTTCAGCATGGTCACAGCCCCCATCATAGATTGCCTTAAAAAGGGGACCTTTGTGTGGACCAAGTCTGCTTCTAGGGCCTTCCAAGAGCTCAAGGATAGGATGACCCAAGCCCCGGTATTATGCCTCCCTGACTTCTCCAAAGTCTTTGAGGTAACTTGTGATGCCTCCGGGGTAGGGATTGGTGGGATCCTCAGCCAAGAGGGACACCCAGTGGCCTACTTTAGTGAAAAACTATGTGATGCCAGGATGAAGTACTCCACCTATGACAAGGAATTTTTTGTCGTGGTTCAGTCCCTTCGACATTGGAGACATTATCTCTTTCCCAAAGAGTTTGTCATCTTTTCTGACCACGAGGCCCTGAAATATCTCAACTCCCAACAGAAGCTAAATGCCCGACATGCCCGCTGGGTCGAATACATCTAGTCCTACACTTTTGTAATCAAACATAAAGCTGGGAGTGAGAATCGTGCCGCAGATGCACTCAGTAGAAGGGTCTCCTTGTTGACCACCATCCAGGTGGAAGTCATAGGGTTTGAAAGACTCAGGGAAGAGTACTCTGATTGCCCGGACTTTGGGCCTATCCATACCACCCTGACCACCCACTCACCTAAGGAACACCAAGGTTTCATCTTAGAGGACGGGTTCATCTTCAAAGGCCATAGACTTTGCATACCTAGGACCTCCCTACGGGATTTTCTAGTCTGGGAGTCGAATGCGGGAGGCTTGGCTGGACATTTTGGGGTGCACAAGACCGTTGCTATGGTTGAGGGTCAGTTCTACTGGCCAAGTCTCAAGAGGGATGTAGCCAAAATTGTGGGACAGTGTCGCCTATGTGCCTCACCCAAACAGACAAAACAGAACACTGGCCTATACACCCCACTCCCTGTCTCTGATCGTCCATGGCATGACTTAAGCATGGACTTTGTCTTAGGCCTACCTAAAACCCAGAAAAAGCATGATTCAATCTTTGTCGTAGTGGATAGGTTTTCCAAGATGGCCCATTTCATCCCCTGTTCTAAAACCTTCGATGCCTCCCATGTGGCCCGCCTATTCTTCGATGAAGTAGTTCGCCTCCATGGCCTACCCAAGACCATCATTTCTGATAGGGAAGTCAAATTCACCAGCTATTTCTGGAAAACCCTCTGGCACCTAATGGGGACCCTTCTCAAATTTTCCACGGCCTACCACCCTCAAACCGATGGCCAGACCGAAGTCGTTAATAGGAGTCTTGGGAATCTCCTTCGGTGTCTTGTTGAGGATCGCCCAGGGAATTGGGATCTCATTTTACCCCAGGCAGAGTTTGCATACAACAACTCAGTGAATAGGTCAATAGGGATGAGCCCATTTGAAGCTGTGCATGGGTACAAGCCTAGAAAGCCTACAGATCTCATTCCTTTGCCTCCACATGCTAGAGTGTCTATTAGTGCTGAGTCTTTTGCCCAACACATGAAAGAATTGCATGAGGAAATCCGTAAACACATTAACAAAAGCAATGAGGTGTATAAGAAAGCGGCCGATTCCCACCGACGCCACCAAGAGTTTCACGTGGGTGACTATGTGATGGTGAGAACCGAGAGACTATTCCCTGGGAATGTCTCCAAACTGAGGTCGCGTGGATCAGGCCCCTTCCAGGTTCTGAGGAGGATTGGCACAAATGCTTACGTGTTGGACCTCCCCGAGGAGTACAGAGTAAGTCCCACATTCAATGTGGCTGACTTGGTGCCATACAGGGGTCCCACGGTGACACCTAGTGAGGAAATTGAGCATGTTCCACCTCTTGAGAGAGCCACCACCCATGAGAGAGCTCCACCAGTCCAGAGGGGCCAACGGGAGCAAATAGAGCGGATATTGGATGAACAGGTCACTGTCACCCGGAGGAAAGCATACGAGCGATACCTGGTCAGGTGGAAGGGCCGGCCCCCTTCAGATGATTCATGGGTGAGCAGGGAGGATCTTCAGCAGCTAGACCCCGACCTCCTGGAGCATTATCGCAGTCGAGTGGACCCTTTCTCGACAGAGTCGAGCTCTTCACGGCCCGGGGGAGTTGATGGGGACATCACCCAGGGTTCCCTCTGGCTCGACACCTCTCTCCCTCCCGGAGACAGGGTAGGATGCGGCTTCACGACTTGATGGGTCCACGGCGACACTGGGGCTTACTACTTGGATCATATCGATGTATTTTTACCCTTTTTTGAGTCATTTTGATGTATTTGCCTTTATTTTGAGTCACGTCCCTAGGTCATCATGTTATTTACCTATGTTTTTATCTACATGTTAGGCTAGAGTGTCGTATGGGCCCAATTAGATGGGCCTGGCCCAGGGGCGCCTTCTTCCTTCCCCCACCCCCTTGCTTATTTGCTTTTAGCACTTATCTCAGGGACTTCTATGTAATTGTTGGGATCCCTATAAATAGGACCCCAACTCCACTAGAGATGGTTAATGAAAGTTTGAAGAATTTGAGCATTAGTGCACCTCCCCCTCTCTCTCTAGCTTTCTCTCTCTTCTTCTCTCTCTCACTTAAGGGGGCGAACCCCTCTCTCTCTCTTCCCCCTTCTCTCTCTCTCCCTTGGCCGAACCTGCCCCTTCCCCTTCCCCCCCCCTTGCCACATCATCAGCCAACTCACCCTTCCACCCTTTCACCTCCCCAAGAGCATTAACTCCCATCAATACCTCCACTTCCCCAAGCAACCCTTCCCATTCCCCATACACCTTCCCCACCTCCAAGGCACCCCTCCCTCTTCCCCAAGCAACCATTCCACTCCCCCACACCCCCATTCATATCCCTAGGGGATTCAAACCCCACTCCCTCCACAAGTTGCGCACCCCCCTCCCCATCTACTCATTCCCCTTGCCTTGGCCGACCCCCTCCATCACCCCTCTCCGAGCTGCGGCCCTCTCACCCCTCCACCCTCTTGGACATCCCCATTCCCTGCTCCACCCCTCTCACCATTCCTAAACATCCCTCCCCCATCAACCATCACCCCACCACTCCTACTATTGCTAACTACCACTTCCATTAGCCTAGTTCCACCACCTTCTCTTTCACTTTGCCCAAGTCTGCAGGTGGCAGAGAAAGGGTCGACTTGCAGGAGCATCCACGGATTCATACGGCATCGTCTGAAGGCATATCATATCATTCTGGAAAGGTCGTCCAGTTAGCTTTGTAGGCGAGGTGATCCCGTCCCATTCTGAGTTCGGGGCTGTCCGGGAGAACCATTCTCCCCCGACTGCGCTGGGTTCCCTCTGCAGAGTGCCTGAACCCGGTTAGAAGCTGCACCACGACCAACGGCGGAAGATTCAGGCCAAGAGTCCTTCTACAAAGATCTTCCTCCTCCAGTCCTCTGTCAGACTCAAGAAGCAGAACTGCGTTCGGCGTCCGTAGGCCAAAGTTACCATTTTTTCTCCCCCGGCTGCGCGAGTCTGCCTCCCACAGTCCACAGCGACCTGCCTCCACTCTTCTAAAACCCCTGGTGTTCTATGACATCAGACGGCTTCCCCACCAGTTTTTCTGCAGAGAGGGCTCGTCCACGGTTCCAGAAGTTCTTGCGGTTCATGATTCGGAGTCCAGAAGCGGCCGGAGCACCCTCTGCAACCTGCTGCATCAGATTAGTATCTGCCAGTCCCAGATCCTATCATGCTGTTCGAACCTCCGCCACGGCCAGCGACGACATCAGGAGAAATCAACATAATTCTGGGGCGTTCAGGTTCAGTGTATGAAGAGATTCCCCCTGGTTTCGTCATCGGCAGAATTCCTGATGGGGATCTACGGCCGCTACACCAACTGACTGTCACCTTTCACAGCAAGCAAGGCTAGTCGGCAGCGGCTCCTTCTCTCGGGTTTCTCAGCAAATCTCCCCTCCCCGCCTGGCTGGCTTAACGCCCCTCCCTTTGTGGAGGTAGTGTTTGATTGTAGTAGTAAAATCCCTGTGAGGCGTAGTGATTGTAACCTTTTAAAACATGTCAAGCTTCATCGGCGCAGTGTACGGGGAAATCCACACTTCCCCGCTCGCCCTCGTCTCCGAACGGGGTTGGTTTCTTCAAACCAACCAGGTGAGCTCTGACCTTTGCTCCATTCCTTTCTGGTGCTTGTTCATTTAATATCCGTAGAAATTGCTCCGTTGAGCAAGAGAGAGAGCGCCCGACCCCCACGTGCTCTACTTACGAGCGGTCACCGTGGGCAGTGAGAGAGTGGGACCTAGTGCCCCAATTGGCACCGGCCAGCCCCTTAAGTGTGGGCTACGTACCCTTGGGAGGGAAACCCTAGCCTTGCTGGCACTCTACCAGTAAGGGTCTTGATCCATCACCTCCCCTTAGCATCATTTGGTCACCCCGGGCTCGTGTGTGTGCGGCGGCAAATTGGCCCCAATCTAGGACTTGATTGCTATGTGATTGTGATTGCAGAATAGGTCCTAGGTCTCCCGTTTGTTTGCTGCATACCCCTTGGTTGTTTCACATCATCCTCATTGCCTAATCTTCCTCATTATCGCAATAGTCCCACGGAACATGCCGAGCTAAAATGGCAGGTCAATGAGTTGATGCAGAGAGGGTCTATTCGGGACAGCATGAGTCCGTGTGATGTTCCCGCATTACTCATCC